>JAVGWX010000010.1:87212106-87229606 GCA_036924085.1 Ariolimax columbianus | reverse complement strand
CTCCACCGAGGCAGGGAGAGGGAAGACAAAATCATAGAGAATACCATTCCTGCAGGCTTGGCCATGTCAACAGATCTCCCACTACAGTGTCGTCATCTATGGACAGTGTCATGTTCTCATCACTTGTTCCGCAACCATCTCGAGTAGATGCTAATGAAGCAGATCCTAGCCCACTATCAACAATCTCCCCACGCCACCAAGATTCCAGGGATGAGACAACCACTCCATCGTTATCCGCTCCTCCCAGACGATCATCTCCCAGTATGCCACGGCTTCTTCTAAACGATGACTCGTTAAACCAACAAACAGCCACCGGAAGGACCAACACTCTGTACCCGCCATTCACCCCATACCACGATTCACCATCTGGGCCTTTTTCACTACCAAACGAAAGTCACATGGCTCCCTACCCAGCAGGCGGTCCTGGATTCGGCAGCAGTTCTATTGTGCCTTATGGATATTATTGTAATGATATGTTCTCAAATGCAAGCCAGCAGACGTATAGAAACAGGAGCATAAACATAACCCTGACATACAACTGATAACCAAACATGTGCCTTACCCAACTGTCGTCTTTCCTTGACCGTGCCTTGACAGTTTCACACATATGTTATGTAGATCAATTTTATAGATACTCTAGATCAGACAGTTTCACACATATGTTATGTAGATCAATTTTATAGATACTCTAGATCAGACAGTTTCACACATATGTTATGTAGATCAATTTTATAGATACTCTAGATCAGACAGTTTCACACATATGTTATGTAGATCAATTTTATAGATACTCTAGATCAGACAGTTTCACACATATGTTATGTAGATCAATTTTATAGATACTCTAGATCAGACAGTTTCACACATATGTTATGTAGATCAATTTTATAGATACTCTAGATCAGACAGTTTCACACATATGTAGATCAATTTTATAGATACTCTAGATCAGACAGTTTCACACATATGTAGATCAATTTTATAGATACTCTAGATCAGACAGTTTCACACATATGTAGATCAATTTTATAGATACTCTAGAGCAGACAGTTTCACACATATGTAGATCAGTTTTATATATACTCTAGATAAGACAGTTTCACATATGTAGATCAGTTTTATAGATACTCTAGATCAGACAGTTTCACGCATATGTAGATCAGTTTTATCGATACTCTAGATCAGACTAGCAGTGTAATAGAAAACCATCTTAGTCGGTTTAAACAACCAGCTATCAAACATGTTGGTTTAAACAACCAGCTATCAAACATGTCGGTTTAAACAACCAGCTATCAAACATGTCGATTTAAACAACCAGCCATCAAACATGTTGGTTTAAACAACCAGCTATCAAACATGTCGGTTTAAACAACCAGCTATCAAACATGTCGGTTTAAACAACCAGCTATCAAACATGTTGGTTTAAACAACCAGCTATCAAACATGTCTGTTTAAAAAAACCAGCTATCAAACATGTCGGTTTAAACAACCAGCTATCAAACATGTCAGTTTAAACAACCAGCTATCAAACATGTCGGTTTAAACAACCAGCTATCAAACATGTCAGTTTAAACAACCAGCTATCAAACATGTCGGTTTAAACAACCAGCTATCAAACATGTCAGTTTAAACAACCAGCTATCAAACATGTCTGTTTAAAAAAACCAGCTATCAAACATGTCGGTTTAAACAACCAGCTATCAAACATGTCAGTTTAAACAACCAGCTATCAAACATGTCAGTTTAAACAACCAGCTATCAAACATGTCAGTTTAAACAACCAGCTATCAAACATGTCGGTTTAAACAGCCAGCTATCAAACATGTCGGAACAAACATGAAGGGGACGCTGTAACTATAAAGAAGGAGAATATTAAACACCAAATATCTTACTTAAAAGCTTTGCCGAATTTCTAGAAGTTTTTGTTCATTCTGCCAGAGTTATCAAAGTCTTGTTCACGCCTACCAGAGTTATCAAAGTCTTGTTCACGCCTGCCAGAGTTATCAAGACTTTGTTCGTCCATATCAGAATTACTAAGACCTTGATGACCCTTCCAGAGTTGTCAGACCACTCACAAGTCAATCTTTGATTTATTGACCAATATTTTCAATCATTTGGTAATTCTTTGACTATCTCTAATCGGCTCTTCTGCTTTACTTACATTCGACCAGCGTGTTGGACACAAATATTTCTGGTCTAACAGAATGAAGCGGTTTTTATGATGGATTTATATTGACATTCACACGTGCAGAATATTTCAAGACCTGTTTAGGTAACATATGTCTCGTGGCCAACTGCAACCCCTCCCTCATCCACTCCTCCCACCGCCTTTCACATTAAGGTCGAAAAAGGCATATGCCATTCATAAAGTGCCCTTAGTACATTCTGTTGTGTTAAGTAACACACAGAAAATCGTCAGTTTTTGGCATGTTCAGATACCATAAATTATTGACAATTCTCTATGTATCCTTGTATTCCTTGTTATTTATTTGAATATTGTTGTTGCATATTGCAGTTGTATTATAGTTGTATTATAGCTCTGATTCTGACGAAGAAAGTGTTTGGTTGAAACGTCTATTGTTTGTAACTGTGCCTCTGTTTATGTTACATAAATGCCATAATGCCTTTCACTACAGTTACTGCCACACAGTTTTTTTCAAACCGTGGTGACTATTAAAGCAATTGGGTACGTGCAATGTTTGACCCTAAATTCCGAATCGGCACGGGGTGTAATTATCATGGTATGCTCCATAGGGAGCGACATAAATTACAAGAAGGGACAGCATATTGGCTTATAGGACAAACTCGCTTTTTGAATATTTGTAAACCAGGCTTAGTGAATTTGACATGTCAACCAGTCTTCAGGGAATTTGACAACCAGGTTTGATTGTATATATATAAATATATATATATATATATATATATTTCACATGTCAAGCAGCCTTAATTTGACATATTTGACATACGTACTGATTAAGAATATTGCTAATGCTAACCAGCAATCTATGTGTTTACAATACGGACCAACCATCTAAATTTTGACACACCAACAAACAATTAACATTTTGACTTGTTAATTAGCTTTTAACTTAACTTTACTTAAATTTGTTTATACTGGTTTAGAAGACGCTGTAGAATATGTATACAACCAGTTTCTTTTACATTTCTTTGATCTAAAAACTATGCATATCCAATCTTTTCTTGAATGCATTCATTGATCCTGCCTCTACTACTTTATGTGGCAATACATTTCAAGCATTCACCATACTCTGACTGAAAAAAATTTTCATATTACGTAATCTGGACCTTCCTTTAGTTAATTTGTAGCTATGCCCTCTTGTTCTTGTAGGGAGTTGTATTTTAAACAAAAATGTTATAGTATAATTTATCCTTTCTGTTGATTATCTGAATTGTCACATCGAATTCTTCTCTTTTCAAGACATTGTAGGCCTGTTTTTCTGAGTCTTTCCTCATAACTGTAATTCTCGAATCCCACTATGAGCTTTGTCGCTCTTATCTGTTTTCTTGCCAGCATGTTTATACCCACGATAAGAACTCCACACCTGTACACAGTACTCCAATCTAGGTCTAACTAATGCTTAATACAGTTTGACTATCACTTCCTTACTCCAATGTTCAATATTTATTTTTATCTTACCTAACATTGCATTTGCCCTTTTCACTTGCAAGGTAACCATATATCAACATATTTGACATGCCAACCAGCCTCCAACATATTTGACATGCCAACCAGCTTCAAACATATTGAGATGCCAACAATCCTCCAACATGTTCACATGTCAACCAGCCTCCAACATATTTAACATGCCAACCAGCCTCCAACATGTTCACATGTCAACCAGCCTCCAACATATTTGACATGCCAACCAGCCTCCAACATGTTCACATGTCAACCAGCCTCCAACATATTTAACATGCCAACCAGCCTCCAACATGTTCACATGTCAACCAGCCTCCAACATATTTGACATGCCAACAATCCTCCAACATGTTCACATACCAACCAGCCTTCAACATGTTCACAGACCAGCCAGCCTTCAACATGTTCACATTCCAGCCAGCCTTCAACATTTTCACCTAACGATCAGCCTTTAACATGTTTTACATACCAACCAGCCTCCAATATGTCACATACCAACCATCTTTCAACATGTTCAAATACCAACCAGCCTCCAACATGTTCACATTCCAGCCAGCCTTCAACATGTTCACATACCAATCAGCCTCCAACATGTTCACATACCAACCAGCCTCCAACATGTTCACATACCAACCAGCCTCCAACATGTTCACATACCAACCAGCCTCCAACATGTTCACATACCAACCAGCCTCCAACATGTTCACATACCAACCAGCCTCCAACATGTTCACATTCCAGCCAGCCTCCAACATGTTCACATACCAACCAGCCTCCACCATGTTCACATTCCAGCCAGCCTCCAACATGTTCACATACCAACCAGCCTCCAACATGTTCACATTCCAGCCAGCTTCCAACATGTTCACATACCAACCAGCCTCCAACATGTTCACATACCAACCAGCCTCCAACATGTTTAAATACCAACCAGCCTCCAACATGTTCACATACCAACCAGCCTCCAACATGTTCACATACCAACCAGCTTCCAACATGTTCAAATACCAACCAGCCTCCAACATGTTAACATACCAACCAGCCTCCAACATGTTCACATACCAACCAGCCTCCAACATGTTCAAATACCAACCAGCCTCCAACATGTTCACATTCCAGCCAGCCTCCAACATGTTCACATACCAACCAGCCTCCAACATGTTCAAATACCAACCAGCCTCCAACATGTTCACATTCCAGCCAGCCTCCAACATGTTCACATACCAACCAGCCTCCAACATGTTCAAATACCAACCAGCCTCCACCATGTTCAAATACCAACCAGCCTCCAACATGTTCACATTCCAGCCAGCCTCCAACATGTTCACATACCAACCAGCCTCCAACATGTTCACATACCAACCAGCCTCCAACATGTTCACATACCAACCAACCATAAACATGTTTTACATATCTACCAGCCTTCTACATGTTTGATATGTCGATCAGCCTTCATTAAATTTTACACGCAAGACAAAGAAATGTTTTGTTGAACTCATTTGTTGTTACAATTGTTGCTGTCTTATGTTGAACATCTCCGTATACATCATTTCAATATTTCTCTATTTTATGAACTATATCGTTCCATACAACATTTCTGGCGTTCAATTGTTCTGCTAATACGTTAATTGACATTCGTAAATACAAAAACAAATTTTTTCAGTTCAATCTGTTAAGGGGATAGGCGATCAGGAAGGTGTTGGACAGAGGCGAAGAGGTAGGGGGAAGGCGCATACACATATCATCATCCATAACCTTAGAGTGTGATAAGTCACGGACCAGGCATATGGCTTGTCTCTCGCAAGAAGATGCACTGTTCAGTCCTAAATCTCCAGGCGCACTAATTTGCACGGCTTGTACAAAGATACATGGGCTTCAGTTACGGAAGGCAAGCGAGCGGAGAAGAGAAATCGTTTACTCCAGCTCAGTCAAAGATGAGGACCCGTGGTATGACATCCCTAAAATGTTAATACCATGGACGCTAGTCTATATTTTGAGGCCACCTAAACGTTGGTCAAGAATGTGACATGTCTCGAACATAACGCCGGGATCAAGATGCTGAGTAGTACATGAGCTGCAGTGGTCAGGGACCCATAGCTGACTGCTAGCGTCAGGGGCAGCGAACCATAGCTGCCAAGACCCTTCTACACCTCTACGCGGTGATCCTGGATAACAGGCTGCAGCAGGGCAGACTGGCTAAGGAGAAGGGATCGAAGAGGGAATGCTAACCCGGTACTCAAAAAATGCTTGCTGAAGTCGGATGTGTTGGACCGAAGGGTGCAAATATCGCAGCCAAGCTGTAAAGTACGACACAACGCATTCCGTTCTCTGGACTACATTCTGCTACTTACTCTGTCAGGGTTTGGTAGTGGGAGATTGAGACGAACGAAGATGAAGAAGAAGAAGAAGAAGAAGAAGAACATAACGCCATATAAGCAACAATATGAAGAATGTGACATGTCTCGAACATACCTCCGCAAATATAAACAACAATGGAGATTACAAGATAGAAGACAGAAGGAGCATGCTCATAGACACGCAGATTTCTCATAAAAATTACCATTCCAAAGAAACAAATAAAGTCCTGGGGACTTTCATTTAGAAAAACTGAGGTCTAGGTAGACCAAAATAAAATGGACGCAAGTCGTCAAAGATGCTCTGAAGGTGATAATAATGGAAGCGAGAGAATTGGTACAAGATGGAGTCTTACAGGGCGGCTGTAATGAGAGAGACTTTCGGTACAGAATATGGTACATACTAATGTTGATACCCCAACATTGGATTTGATGTTCCTATACAGACACTTCCCACAGACCCAGTGAGCCGCAGGACAAAAAAATGGATTGCCTTCTGCTACCTGGCAATAGAGATTACCAACATGTTTGTTTGAATTACAGTATTCCAAAGAAGCAAGTATACAGACGTTTCCAGATTCCAATTGTTTTTTTTAATGGTTTGCTTAAAGATTTGCCTCTCTATATTCTACTAGCGGAGGCACGTCACTTTTCACCCCCGACAGAAGTCCTTTGCTCGATATTATAACGTATTAATCAGTTTCTGGGTGCGTGTATATATGTGTACCTCATTTAATGTTTCAGTGGTGCAAAAGTGTTTCTGTTGATTGGTGATCATCTCGCTGATCCGTCCCTACCCCTAATATGATATGTCCATACTCTTCTTCCCTGTCCCTTCCATTGACGTCACTGTCCACCTCTGGAGGTCAAACCTGAACTTTACTTCCGTGTCCACAAAATTGTCATGGAGATGGGATGTCGGATGTGTCGGACCGAATGGTGCAAATACAGCAGTCAAGCTGTAAACTATGACAAAACGCATTCCGTTCTCTGGACTACATCCCTTATCTGGGCTTGGTTGTGAGGGCTTGAGGAAGAACGTAGAAGAGGAAGACAATGTTTAAGAAGAGTCCTAAAGATCATCTACAAAGAACGTATCACAAATGATGACGTACGACGAAGAATTGAGAATGCAAGTGGACTTAGCAACGACCCGTTCACAACGATCAAAAGGAGATAGGTGACTTGGTATGCCCACGACTCGAGGTCCAAGGGCTGTTTTGAATACCATACTTCAAGACACAGTACAGGTCAAGCGAAGGGGAGGCCATTCGAGAAATCGATGGGGAGACAACATCCATGGAAGGATACCATACTTCAAGACACAGTACAGGTCAAGCGAAGGAAAGGCGATTCGAGAAATCGATGGGAAGACAACATCCACGGAAGGACTAACCTACAACCCGAGGAGGCACAAAAAAGCAACCGCTGACAGAGAGGGGTGTCGCAGCTTTGTGGGGGTATCAGCAGGTGTGCCCCAATGATCTCAAGAGGTAATGGGATGAAAGCACACATTTGAGCTCAACGTTTCTGTGACATTTCATTGCACATTCTGAGATATCTCATTGCACATTCTGTGACGACATCTCATTGCACATTCTGTGACATCTCATTGCCCATGCCCACACAACATTTCAAGGATTCACAACGAAAAACCCGATGTAATTTGTAGGAGTGCAACAAATAGTCAATGTTTTCTAGAATTAATATTACACATTATTTAATACTGGGTCATACAATGTTCTACTGCTAATAATATTTTTATTCTATACACCTCACTGCCTTACATTGTTCTAAATATAATAATGCTCTACATTCGACACCCCTCACTATCTTACATTGTTTTACATCTGATAATGTTCTACACTTTAAATTCTTCTCTGCTTTATCATGTTCTACTTCTTACAATGTTCTACACCCTAAACACATCATTCCCTTGCACTGTTCTACTTTTAATCATGTTCTCCATCCTTAGACCCTTCTCTGCTTCACAATGTTTTATATTCTATACCTCTCTCATATTATACCACATTACACCTCTCTCCACATTACACTTCTCTCCATCTTACACCGCTTTCTACTGCATACATCTCTCCACCTTACACCTCTCTCACCTAACACCTCTCTTACCTTAACCTCTCTCACCTTAACCTCTCTCACCTTAACCTCTCTCACCTTAACCTCTCTCACCTTAACCTCTCTCACCTTAACCTCTCTCTACCGTACACCTCTCTCACCTTACACCTCTCTCACCTTAACCTCTCTCACCTTACACCTCTCTCACCTTAACCTCTCTCACCTTACACCTCTCTCACCTTACACCTCTCTTACCTTAACCTCTCTCACCTTAACCTCTCTCACCTTAACCTCTCTCACCTTACACCTCTCTCACCTTAACCTTTCTCACCTTAACCTCTCTCTACCGTACACCTCTCTCACCTTACACCTCTCTCACCTTACACCTCTCTCACCTTAACCTCTCTCTACCGTACACCTCACTCACCTTACACCTCTCTCACCTTACACTGCTTTCTACCTTACACCTCTCTCCACCTTACACCTCTCTCCACCTTACACCTCTCTCCACCTTACACCTTTCTCCACCTTACAACTCTCTCCACCTTACACCTCTCTTCACCTTACACCTCTCTCCACCTTACACATATCTCACCTTCCACCTCTCTCCATCTTACACTTATCTCACAATACACCTCTCTCACCTTACACCTCCCTCCACCTTAAACCTCTTCCCACTATAATCTACTTTCTACCGCATACCTCTCTCCACCTTAAACCTCTCTCCACCTTAACTTCGTCTCACCTTACAACGCTATCCATGTTAAACCTCTCTCCACCTTACACATGTCTCCATCTCACACTGCTTTCTACCGCATACCTCTCTTCACCTTATACCTCTCTCCACCTTAAACCTCTCTCCACCTTAAACCCCTCTCCATCTTAAACCCCTCTCCACCGCAAACCTCTTTCCACCTCCAATCTCTCTCCACCTTAAACCTCTCTCCACTTTAAACCTCTCTTCACCTTAAACCTCTCTATACCTTACACCTCTCTCCACCTCAAACCTATATCGGCCTTAAACCTCTCTCCACTTTACACCCCTCTCCACCTTACACCCCTCTCCACCTTACACCTCTCTCCACCTTACACCTATCTCCATCTTAAACCTCTCTGCACCTTACAACGCTATCCACCTTACATCTATCTCCACCTTACAACGCTATCCACCTTACACCTCTCTCTACCTTGCAATGGTATCCACCTTACACCTATCTCCACCTTACACTTCTTTCTTACACCTCTCTCCACATTACACCTCTCTCCACCTTACACCTCTCTCCACATTACACCTCTCTCCACCTTACACCTCTCTCCACCTTACAATGCTATCCACTTTACACCTCTCTCCACCTTACACCTCTCACCACCTTACAATGCTATCCACATTACACCTCTCTCCACCTTACACCTACCTCTCTCCACCTTACAACTCACTCCACCTTACAATGCTATCCACATTACACCTCTCTCCACATTACACCTCTTTCCACCTTACATTGCTATCCACCTTACACCTCTCTCCATCTTACACCTTTCTCCACCTCACAACGCTATCCACCTTACTTGTTATTTTTCCAGTCTTTGGTTCAACGATTCTGAAATGTTTGAAATTTGGCTTTTAGGAAGAGGTGTGTGTGTGTGTGTGGGGAGGGGGGGGCGGGGGGGGGGGTGGGAGTGCCGGGAGAGGGAGCTACCTTGATGGGGGGGGGGGGGGGTGAATTTTGTAAGAATTTAAGAATTTGATTGATCTTACACTATCTATTGATGGTGAATTATAAATTGAAACTAAAATATCGATTGTTCTTGTAATATTGATTCATACTACAGAATCGGTACAAACTACATTATAGTATGAGACAACACTGCCTATTTGATTAATCCTACAACAATGATCGATCGTAGACAATCGGTTGATCATACAATATCGATCGATTGTGCAATATCGATTAATCCTAACGTGTCAATTGGTCTTTCAATATCGATCAATGCTACTAATTTTAATTGCAGCACTTTTGCCTCATTTGATTGATCCATCAGTTATAACTGCCAGTGTTCCTTGACTAGTTATTTCTAGCTTCTCCTACTAGGTCATTGCAAGGTCCGCCCAGGTCAGTGATGCCTGAAACTGGTCATCCTCACTGGACCTGTGATCCTATTATACTTGCCATGTCTCGCCCTTTACCATATCACTAATCCTTTCTTCATACATCTTCATTTATAAAATACTTATGATTCAAAATTCACGTGATATTATTGATTAAAATGTATAATTGAAGATAGGGTGTACCGACGAATGCCCGTGCGGTACTGGTAAAATGACCACTGAACATCTGCTGCAGAACTGCCCGACATACGAGGATCAGAGAGAGCAGATGTGGCCATTGCCAGTGGAACTGCAAGACAAGCTCTATGGTAGTGGCGAGAGTCTCAGGATGACCGCCGCTTTTTTCGAGAAAATAATGGTTACTGTCTGACTGTGTACGCAGAAGAAGAAGAAGAAGAAGAAGATTAAAATGTATACAGGTGTCTGTATTCGCACATTTACTGATCTCGTCTTGTCTTGTATTATCCCCTAGTGCCATGAAGTGGCGTGGGGAGCCGTAGTTTTCTGTTCAGGGCCAGACGTGGTGCTAAAGTGGTCGTCGTCCCATGAAGATTTAGAATTTCCGTAACATTTCCTATCCATCTAGTTCTCTGTTTGCCATGGTTGCGAAAACCCGAACGTTGTGCGTTATAGGCGCACAGGGGTATTTGGTCAAGATGCAATCTTATTACGTGGCCGAACCAATTATTTCTGACTTCATCAATATATTCAGAGCAAGGTCTAGCTTCAACTATCCTTCTCACATCTTCATTGCTCATTCTGTCTCTCCTAGTTTCGTTAATTGTTTTGTTTTTTCCGGAGGCATTAAAATAAATTGTTCTATTTGTTTTAATTTTACATCCACGCGAATGGTTCACGTGGCAACGTAAAAATTACCCCTGGATGTTTTATTGTATGCCGTACCAGTGGACAACAGAAAGTTGTGCATGTAATTGGCATCCGATCCATGCAATATTCACCGCTATACAACTGCACTGAGAATATACGTAGATACCAATGCTTTGTTGAACCGTCGATTCCGCAGATGGAGCGACCAGTTCAGTTACGTCACTTTCTACTGCACAACTTGGTAGAGGAGAACTCATGGACTGCAAAAACAACCTCCTAGCAAATATTCCTTCTTCAACTCTTCCAATCCGATGGTTAGAACAAAACCCAGTATCTCTCTACTCGCTGGTCTGTTAATATATTTATTGTTGAACAAAACCCAGTATCTCTCTACTCGCTGGTCTGTTAATATATTTATTGTTGAACAAAACCCAGTATCTCTCTACTCGCTGGTCTGTTAATATATTTGTTGTAGAACAAAACCCAGTATCTCTCTACTCGTTGGTCTGTTAATATATTTATTATTGAACAAAACCCAGTATCTCTCTACTCGCGGGTCTGTTAATATATTAATTGTTGAACAAAACCCAGTATTTCTCTACGAGCTTGTCTGTGATTATATTTATTGTAGAACAAAACCCAGTATCTCTATACGAGCTTGTCTGTGATTATATTTATTGTAGAACAAAATCCAGTATCTCTCTAGGAGCTGGTCTGTGATTATATTTATTGTAGAACAGAATCCAGTATATCTCTAAGAGCTGGTCTGTGATTATATTTATTGTAGAACAAAACCCAGTATCGCTCTAGGAGCTGGTCTGTGATTATATTTATTGTAGAACAAAATCCAGTATCTCTCTACGAGCTGGTCTGTGATTATATTTATTATAGAACAAAACCCAGTATCTCTCTAGGAGCTGGTCTGTGATTATATTTATTGTAGAACAAAATCCAGTATCTCTCTACGAGCTGGTCTGTGATTATATTTATTGTAGAACAGAATCCAGTATCACTCTAGGAGCTGGTCTGTGATTATATTTATTGTAGAACAGAATCCAGTATCTCTCTAGGAGCTGGTCTGTGATTATATTTATTGTAGAACAGAATCCAGTATCTCTACGAGCTAGTCAGTGAGTACATGTCTTATTTGTGCGCGCCTGACTTCAGAGATATGCAAATAAGGCGGTAGTAAAACTGTAATCTTGGTGTGACATACACGTGTCTGACCAGGAAACACGCGCTTCTGACACTAAAGGAGAGAGTGACACGCGGCGACCTGTAGTCATGTCCTACCGAGTCACCGTCTTAAGCTGGCCTAACATTTCTCTCCCCACGATCTAGCCGATGTCCACTCTATGCCACACATGACATGGCTTGCCCTCTCTCCCTCCACGCGCTCATAGGGACCTTTCATAAATGGCAATCGTCTTTATTTAATTTCTGGTATTGTCCACTCTATCTGTTCCCACCCCTCATTTCAACACGACTGCTGTTCTTAAAGTAACTATTAAATAGGCCAAGTATCCACAGGCCGCGCGTGACAGGCCCATCTGAGTCTCATCCGGGTGTCTTGTCCAGGGAGACATAGCTATGTCAACAATGGCTCATGTGCTACTCGCATTAGCCTGGGTCAGCCAACTTGTATAAGGTCAAGAACAGTTGGGGCGGGTATTCATTATTTCTCTACTCATTGACATATATTCAGGTATACCGTTATTTTTGCAGTTTATCTTTTCAATTACATTCACGGGGGCTGGTCATAAGTCTTTAGCCTGACCATGAAGGAGAAGGAGCAGAAAGTTGAAATTTGACACAGTGCTTATTCGAGTGTGTGCTATCCCTCGTTTTCTGGTCACAGTCTTTCTTAGTTTGGTAAGGAGATCTGCATAATGTTACTCATTAACCGTGTTGCAATGAGGCAGGTAATCTTTCAATTTGATACCTTTGGCGTCCCAAACAACATTCAGCATCACCATTCTTGCAGATTTATGTGCTCTTGGCTGACATGTCTTGGTGAACCCGGGATTTTCCATTGCATGCTGGAAATTTTTGATTCTGGGTCATAATGGTGAACCCAAGTCTCATCTACTGTCACCAATGTTTTTCGACCGACACATTTTGAGCAACTGGCCACAGCAATCAACCCTTGTTTGTTTCTGGTCACATGTCAGCAGACGCGGGACCCAGCAGGCACAAACTTTTCTCATGTTCAGTCTGTTGTGGAACATTCTCAAACTTGTACTTTTAGTTTTGCTGACCTAGATATCTCTGCAATTATCATTTTTATATCCTGGTCAATGATTTTTTTTCACTCTTGTAGCATTTTCATCGCTGCACTCTGAGGATGGTCTTCCTGATCTTGGAAGATCAGCAACATGGGAACGGCCACACTTAAACTGCCTACTCCAGTTTTTGACAGAAGCACACAAAGGACATTATTCCTCAAACACTGATTCCATCTTCCTGTGTATTTCTGTAGGTGTTTTTGCCTGTAACCAAAAATTGTATCACAGTTCTGACCTCTGATTTCTCCATTCTTCTGACAAACCGTTAGAGTAGCAGATCCGGTCAATAAGGTGTATCGCGCTATGAACCATACTGGGTAAACCCATCGAGGAGAGAAATTCATACTTCTCAAGTCCAGTACAAATTGAATGAGTTACAAATGTTCAAAATGTCAACTTTCTGCTCTTACTCCTTTACAGTCATTTTTGCAGTTTTTCTTTTGACAAAACAAACTGACAAAACAAACTGTTAAACGACGTTTTGCCATTGCTGGTGTAATCGAGGATTTTTTAAGCTGCAGACTACTGGCCGCTTGGCCACTGCTGTCTCCACGCCGTGTGCTGGATGTTTGTTTATTTTCATCCTCAACAGAAAAACAACATATGCCATACCGGGGATTCGAACTCCTGCCCTCCTTGTCTGCAGATAGGCATCGAAACCATTCGGCCACGCGCTCCTCATTCTTTTCACTAACATTCATTAAGGCTTAGAATTATTTTTGCAATGTTTCTTTTCATTGACATTCATTAAAGTGTATTGTTATTTTTGCATTTTCTCTTTATAATTGACATGTATTAAGGTTTTCTGTTATTTTTGCAGTTTTCTCTTCATTTACATTTAATATATGGTTTACTGTTATTTTTGCAGTTTTTCTTTTTGAATTTATGCCTTTATTTTTTTTTTTTCTTTAAAAAAAAACAATCTTTCATTTTGACTGTATTTACAATTTTTGTTCTCTAACTTTCTATTTGTGTATGTGATCTAATTGTGTCTGTCTAGCTGTACTATTTTTTTACTTTCATAAGTCTGCTGCGTCAATCGATCTTATTTTGCCATCCGAGTCATTGCCTATGAATGTCGACTGTTTCTGGTAATGATAAAGTCATCGTCATGTCTCTAGTTCAGACGACTATATTAGAATTGTATATGCTGCTAGGTGACGGATACTGCATTTCCGGGCTGGAATATCGACAGGATCCGGAAATAGGATTTCAATTCTGCGCACGTTTATAACATTGTTTAGGTGCGCTGTAGACTATGACGGGGAATCTGCTGGGAGTGTGTGGCTGCGACGTGAGCCAGTGAATAGGGCGGTATGATCGCAGGTATAGTCAATAGTTGGTTGTCTGCTCACAGGGATAAGCTGTTGGGCATTCACAGGAGCCGAGGGCACACTAATGGCGTCATTCATATATGTCGGGAAAGGGGGAGACAACCACTGAAACATCCCCTTGATGACTACGACAACAGAGAAAACGACCAAACGCGTCTGATTTTAATTGGAAAATCAAACATGGCATCTCGTTCACGTGTCTCGGAAGTCATCATTACACCCAGGGAGTGACGGGAGTGTCTGCCTCGTTATTCAACTTGCGCGCGCCGCATGCGTGATGGCTAAGCAATCGGCTCTTTGACTCCCCCCAATTCTAATGGCCGGCATATTTGCCTGCATGTCAGGTCGCTATCCCACCGGGGCACTCACGCACTGGCTGTAGGTCACCCTGTAAACCTGAGAGGGCACACAGACAGAACAGCATGAATCGCGGATAAATTCGAGATTTTTCGAGACATGAAAATACTTTGTTCAGTTATTCACACTACAAGACCAGACTGCATAAACTTGATTTCAGAAAAAACACAAGGCAATGAAACGTGGCAATAACGTTGACTTGAGCACCGTAATGACAGTCAAGAAATAATTAGTTTGCCTTCTGTTACATGCATTTTCCAAGTAGCGTCACATCGCACACAAGTCAAGTCTCTGGTCACGTGGTCCCATTATGTAATAGGGTCAGGGGGCAAGTGAACATTCCACGTACAGAATTAATTAGAAAGCTATACAAGCAGTTGATTGACATTCTTGATTTACATATATGATTGATTCTGATGAGGTGAGAGTGGAACAGTAGCTTGTATACAGGTGTCCTGACCAGAAGAAGCGAATTCAAAAACACAGTAAGGCATAGCAATAGTTTTTTCCAACCGGAAATTTTTTAAAACAAAATCTATCCTACATACTCGGTAGTGGCTGCACGGACAAGTGGCCTTTATTCACAACCCTATACATCCCACAGATGGACCACAGGATTAGGAATAAATGCCACAAAGCCAGCTTGTTTTCTGCCGAGATCTGATATCAGATTAAAAAAACGAAGATTAGAAGCTGAAAGCTGGATTCTCGGCTTGACTGGTCCAAGAAACCTGGCCGGCAGCAAATGTTCTGTTCTCTTCTCGTTACGCAAGTCCTAATTTTATCTGGTGCGCCGGGAGGATTTTAAAAGGGCTCTTGAATTTAAGGCTTCTAGTTCACACAGTCGCCACATACTGTCCAGGCTAGATTTCTTAAATTTGCATCCATGAATACAATAATTTTATTTACCGAACTTCGCTCCTTCCGGACCACTCGGCCTGTCGCTCGTTTCTCCGGATTGAGAGGAGCTATTTCGTGATTGCCTGGCCATTTACCATCTGTTGAATTACATAACAGTCGTCCGACACTGGCTTCTCTCACCTGGCCATCTTCATCAATTCTACATGTGAGGTACTGTGTGTTCTTTTCTAAACTCTCGTCAACTGGTCTTCATCAAGTGTTCTTCTCTTTCCCCTCTTTCTCCAATGCATGCTCCAATCCAGTGCCAGTCAGATTATTTTGTTAAAATGTTTCATCAAGACAGCTTAAACTATGGCTGCACAACTAGCTCGTAGAATTACCCGCTGTGCTACCATACAAAAGAGAGTCTGAGAGGTACGGCTGTTGGAGCACTCGTCTCTCACAGCGGAGGGTAGGATTCGAAACCATGTCTCGACACGCTTCAGTATACTCATGTATTCATGGTCATTGACCTACAGTCAGGGAAGAGACCTTGCACACATCAAAACTCTCACACTTGATTCCTGGCGTCACACACATGTAAGTAGATGGTAGGTAGCAGTTGTACTCCTATACTTCGCGGGTAAATAAAGAACGAATGAATATTATAATTATCGACTAACTTTAGTAGCTCTTTCATCAGAGAACAACCACACCACGTTGACAGATTAATCAGAAAACAATCACAGAACAATCACAGAATAGTCACAAAACCTTCACAGAACAATGAAAGAACAATCACAGAACAGTCACAAAACCTTCACAGAACAATGAAAGAACAATCACAGAACAGTCACAGAATAGTCACAGAACCTTCAGAGAACAATTCCAGAACAATCACAGAGCAGTCACAAAACCTTCACAGAACAATGAAAGAACAATCACAGAACAGTCACAAAACCTTCACAGAACAATGAAAGAACAATCACAGAACAGTCACAGAATAGTCACAGAACCTTCAGAGAACAATTCCAGAACAATCACAGAGCAGTCACAAAACCTTCACAGAACAATGAAGGAACAATTACAGAACAATCACAGAACAGTCACAAAACCTTCACAGAACAATGAAAGAACAATCACAGAACAATCACATAATAGTCACAGAACCTTCAGAGAACAATTCCAGAACAATCACAGAACAGTCACAAAATCTTCACAGAACAATCAAAGAACAATCACAGAGCAGTCACAAAACCTTCACAGAACAATGAAGGAACAATTACAGAACAGTCACAAAACCTTCACAGAACATTCACATAACAATCACAGAACAGTAACAAAATCTTCACATAACAGTCACATAACAGTTACAGAACAGTCGAAAAACAATCGCAGGACAGTCACAGAACAATCACAAATCAATTGTAGAAAAATTAGAGACTCAATCACAGAATAATCACAC
Source organism: Ariolimax columbianus (assembly GCA_036924085.1). Taxonomy (NCBI): domain Eukaryota; kingdom Metazoa; phylum Mollusca; class Gastropoda; order Stylommatophora; family Arionidae; genus Ariolimax; species Ariolimax columbianus. Next base: position 87,212,299 of record JAVGWX010000010.1, on the reverse strand, counting down.
ATCAATTACAGAACAAACACAGAACAAACACAGAACAAACACAGAACAAACACAGAACAAACACATAGCAATAATAGAAATTCATATTTCAATAACACAATTTCAAAACAGTAACAGACAAATTAGAGAAGCAATTATATAACAATAAGAAAACCAATCACACGACCATCACATAACAATAAAAGATGCAATA
>JAVGWX010000010.1:87084606-87207106 GCA_036924085.1 Ariolimax columbianus | reverse complement strand
ACAACTTCTCAGTATTATCTTGATATCTTGCGTACCTAATTTGTCAGTATTGGTCGTCAGGCCACAATCGGCAACGGTCCACGTATTTTTGTTTGCTTGTAAAAAATATTTTATTCGTGGAAATTTGCCTGACATTATTGTACTCTGATTACGAATTGGCAAAACTGCGTACACTAAATAACGTTGAGATTTCGATGTGGAGTTAGCAATTGTAGCTTTGGGTTGTACACAGCAACAGTTGCAATGCTAGTTATTTCAATAATAACCGAAAAGACACATATCAACAGCCAAAAACTGGAACCTGCAAACAACAGTTCGATAGACCCTGCAGTAACCACGCAGTAAATCTAATTATTAAGAATAATACCAGGGAAATCTGGATGAACAGGTGGTCGACGGGAACAACGGGTCGAAGTGTATTTAGCGAAACGTCACAACCAAAAAGTATGGAGAACATGAAGAATTTACATAGATAAGATCACAGTCTCATCTGCCAGTTCCGAACAGGACACACTAGAGTCAATAGACACTTGAACCGTATCAATCCCCAGCACCTGCCCTTAATTAAACGTAACGTCTTTATACTGGTTTAGAGATTCTACAGAGTCTGTATACAACCAGTATCATTTACATTACCCTGCTCTAAAAGATATGTGCAACCAATCTTTTCTTAAATGCATTAATTTTTCTTCTCTCCACTATTTCCTGTGGCAATGCATTTTAAACATTCACCGGGATCAAGATGCGTCAGGGCCAGCGAACCAGAGCTGTCAAGACCCTTCTACACCTCCTCGAGGTGATCCTGGATAACAGGCTGCAGCAGGGCAGACTGGCTAAGGAGAAGGGATCGAAGAGGGAATGCTAACCCGGTACTCAAAAAATGCTTGCTGAAGTCGGATGTGTTGGACAGAAAGGTGCACATATCGCAGCCAAGCTGTAAACTACAACACAACACATTCCGTTCGCTGGACTACATTCTGCTACTTAAGCCCATTCAGGGTTTGGTAGTTGGAGATTGAGAACGAACGAAGACGAAGAAGAAGAAGAAACATTCACCACTCTCTGATTAAAAAAAAATTACTTTCTAATATCTAATCTGGATCTTTCTTTAAGTTAATTTGTAACTATTCCCTCTTGTTCTTGAAGGAGGTTATATTTTGGAATAAAAAACTTGTTATAGTCTAATATATCCTTTCCTTACGCACAAAATACTGATCCTACATTTTAGTCACGGTCAGGCAAAATATACTGGCCAATACCCTCACCTCGTCTTCCTCGTAGCCCTTCCTGGAACGGGATGTTTTCGTGGCAGCCTGGCAAACGAGGTGAGGATCGACATGATCCCCGTAGTAGTGAGCGACTCGTAGATGAAGTCCAGCATACCAGAACCGCCTGAATAACCCCAGTTCACCTTCATCAGTACACTCCGGATGTTAAAACAAAACGTATTACTACCATTCAGGATGAGATAAGAAATATTTCTTGACGGAGGTTAAGGTAAAGTGTGTTTGTTTGTTGTACCATAGAAGTATGTATGTGGGAAAAAGGCAATGTTGAAAGACATTTAAAAACGAACTATTCAGTAATAGATATCAAAGATTTCACTTCCAATCCACTAGAAAAGAAAAAGAAAATAGGTCTTAGTCTTAGTTGCCTTGTAAATCTACAGGGGCAGTAGCCTTGTGGGGGTTCCAACTAGTGCCAGCTGGTGGTAGGCGTAGGTGCATTTCTCTGTGTGGACGGCTGGACTCCAGCAGTGCTGCGTGTTTTAGTTTTGTGAGGTCCCAGATTAGTTTTCAGTCGGGTAAGTCTCAGGCCCATGTTGGCCAGTGCCAGTGGGAAAACGAACTTGCTTTTTTCAAGATCGCGAGAGTTGTGTAGATCGAGGGGATCTTGCTACCTAGTTGGGTGTGGCGGGGAAGGGGGGTGTGGTGGGGACGGGGGATGGGAGGGTAAGGAGGGAGGGTGTGGCGAGGAAGGGGGGTGTGGCGGGGAAGGGAGGTGTGGCGGGGAGCGGAGGTGTGGCGGGGAAGGGGGGTGTGGCGGGGAAGGGGAGTGTGGCAGGGAAGGGGGTGTGGCGGGGAAGGGGGTGTGGCAGGAAAGGGTGTGTGGCGGGGAAGGGGGTGTGGCAGGGAACGGAGGTGCGGCGGGGAAGGGGGGTGTGGCAGGGAAGGGGGTGTGGCGGGGAAGGGGGGTGTGGTGAGAAAGGGGGATTCTTCCAAAAGGCCCATTTTGGCGGCGCAGGTACCCCAGAGTAGTTGCTGTGCCCAGCGTTCGTCTCTCGTTCGGATAACATGACCACCTGAGAGGTACTCAGTATTGTTGGCAAGCTGTAGGATATCATTTACCTATGACCATTCCAGGATGTCACTTCTGTGTAGACCTATATCTTCATCTTCTTCTTTGCGTTCGGTTTCGTATGCTCGTTTTCTGCCACCAGATGGGCTGTCTCCATGAAGTGACACGTCAGTCGCAGGTCCTCAATGGTTCCCCACAGTTTGTCTTGTATGTTTCTCTCCTTGGGCCAGGTTTTCTCTTTGGGCCAGGTCTTCTCACGGGAGTCTTGGTGCAGTGGACATGTTTGCAAGATGTGTTCTGGAGTCTGGGGTCCTCTCTGACATGTGCATTGTGCAGTCTGTGCTGCTTTCACTTTATGCATGTGTGCATTTAGTCTGCAATGACCTGTTCTGAGGCGAAAAATTGTGGTATACTGTTTCCTATTCAGTCTATTTATTGGGTCCTGTGTGTGTTTACTGTTTGTTCTCTCTATCCACTATTTATATTTTTTAAATGTTGGCCTTGACTTCTGGCAGTGACACTGGGTGGGTGAATTGTTTTCTTTGTCTTCCTTCCCTGGCCAGCTTGTCCGCCCATTCATTCCCAGGTATGCCGCAGTGAGCTGAAATCCACTGGAGGCTGATTTTATTGTGGTCTGAGAGTTTGTTTGGCTGGCATATCAGTCCCCTTTCCATACTATTTCGTGGTTCTCTTTGTGTGGCCTGTAAAATTTACATGCAGTCACAAAAACACTATTCTGTTATGCTTTAACCCCTTTTCATACAATAGTTTGACTGCTTCAATTATTGCCTGTTGCTCTGTTCTTAGATTTGTCAAGGGCTCCCCGGCAGCACTTGCTTTTTCTATAACAGTTCCATCCTGTAGAAATATGACGAGTCCCGCCCCTCCTTTCCTCAATGCTTCCTCTGATGATCCATCTCTGTAGACTTGCATCCACATGGATTGAGGATAGGCGTCTCCAATATGCTTTAGGGTTTTTTTCTCTCAATACATGGCCTGATTCTTCCACCTTTCTATCGATACCTGGTATTTTCGCTTCCACCGTCAAGTTGGGCTGTTGGTCTGTATTTTCATATACTTGTATCATTTCCCATGTCGTTGGACATTTTGATATGATGTCACTGTTCCTGGCTGTAAGGGCTTTTGTTAGATGATTGAAGCTTGTTCCTTTTATGCGTTTTTTTTTGGTTAATTCATTGACTTAGACCTATATGACGCAATTGATTTAGTGATAGACCAAAGAAACGGCGCTCAAGCGAGGCATGTGTTCTCCTTAGAGCAAATAACATCATTCCAAGCATTCACCCCTCTCTGACTAAAAAGTTTACAAAATTTCCTAATATCTAATCTGGACGTTTTTTGTGTTTGTTTTAATTAACTTACAGCAATGCCCTCTTGTTTTTGAAGATGGTTGAATTTTGAAAAATACCTATTAAAGTCTAATTTATCCGTTCCTTTAATTATCTTATAAACCTGTATTAAGCCCCTAGAATTCTTTTCTTTCCTTAACCCTGTGAGGCGGAATTTTTCTGAGTCTTTCCTGAAAACTGTAGTTCTAGAATCCCACTATCAGCTTTGTCACTTTAAAAAAACATCTTTTCCAGCATGTTTCTATCCCCTCTATGATAAGGACTCCACACCTGTACACAGTACTCCACACCTGTACACAGTACTCCAATCTAGGTCTAACTAAAGCTTTATTTAGTTCGACAATCACCTCCTCGCTCTTATGTTTAAGATTTCTTTTTATCCTACCCAGCATGCCATTTGCCTTTTTCACTGCTACCTGGATTTGCTCACTCACTTTACCTGTATGATCTATTTTAACCTCAGGTAACTTTCCTTTTCTATCTTTCCAAAATTGTTCTCTCCCATTCCGTAATTCCATATTGGATCTACCCATGTGAATGACTATATTTAATCTACATTAAACTCTCTTTGCCAGCTTACAGACCATTCTAGAATTTCATCGAAATCCGACCTTAATAATATATCCACTTCTTCTTCAGATGAGTCACTACTGCATAGTTTTCATCAGCGCATTTTACAATCTTGGATCCCATATCAATGTCCAAATCATTTACATATTTAAATCAACAACAAAATTGGTCCCAAAACCGAAACCTGTGGCACTCAACTTTTCACTTCACACCACTCAGAGTACTCCTTCTTTATGCCCACTCTCTGCCTTTTTCCAGTTAAATAATTTAATCTATTTGGCAACTTCCCCACCTATTTCATGTGTTTTTTACTTTCTAAATAATCTTTAATGAGGTACTCTATCAAAGGCCTTTGCAAAATCTAGATAAATTACATCCACTGACTCCCCTTTAACTATCATTTTAGTAACCTCCTCCATGAAATCAAAGAATTTGTGCTATGCTTCGCTTCATCTGCGTGTCGCTCACTACTACGGGGATCATGTCGACATCTCACCTGGTTAGCCAGGTTGCCACGGAAACAGCCCGTTTCCAGGGAGGGTTACTAGGTGAGGGGCTTGGGCAGTATGTTTTGCCTGAACCTGACTAACATTTCTGATCAGTATATTTTACTTGACCCTGACACCTCCTCTGACGATCAGGACTTGTTCCGTCACCCTAACACCTCCTCTGACGATAAGATCTTGTTCCGTCACCATGACACCTCCTCTGACCATGAGATCTTGTTCCGTCACCCTAACACCTCTGTCTGGGAGCTTGTTCCGCCATCTCACGATCGTTCATGCATATCCTAACACATGGGTGCTGTTTCCTGATTCTCCTCTCGTTGTATAGAGATCTGACAGATACTGACATGACCTACTGGTTAGAAGCCGACTCGAAACTCTGTAAATGGACCAGGCCGGAAGCCAGCCTTGCAAGTTGCGTAACTTGTCTCTATGTTATCAGGACACGTTCGGTGTCCTTCACCTTGTCAGTTTTTGAGGCAAAAGAGAAGTTCACTTGCAAGTCACAAACTTAAACAACATGATTATTTGTAACCGCTGCAACATGACATGCATGACCCGCCCCCTCTCTTAAACTAACATATAAGCATTCTTAACCACTCTATTACCCTGCCCCCCTTCCCACTCTCTTTAACTAACAGTTAACTTCTCTGGAACCACGTTTTTACCCCCTCCCTCTCTTAAACTAACAGTCAACCAATCTTGAACCACTCTATGACTCCCTCTCTTAAACTAACAGTCAACCCCTCTTGAACCACTCTATGACTCCCTCTCTTAAACTAACAGTCAACCCCTCTTGAACCACTCTAACTCCCTCTCTTAAACTAACAGTCAACCCCTCTTGAATCACTCTATGACTCCCTCTCTTAAACTAACAGTTAACCATTCTCAAAACGGCCGTCCAAAATGTTTAATGCGAACATCCAACAAATGCAACAGGCCGTTCTACGTTGTTTTATTGGCCCTTCCAGTTTTCTTGAACTCACAGTTCATAATGTTGTTGTTGTTGTTGTTGCTGGAAGTCACTCGTGACGAGCTGTCAACTATTGATGGTGCTTGCTTCTCTTCTTTGTAAGCGGTTTAATGTGGCTCTAACATTTGTTGGTCCTTGAGAGGGTAGCGAGGTATACGCCTGGCCGTAGTTCAATGCGAGACTGCTCTCTAAGATCACTACTATGAGTATCAGTGTCGGTCCCTACCTCGCTGGCCTGGTTGATGTATCACAGCCTACTTCCAGGAGCACGAACGAGGTCGTGGAGATGAGTTTGTTTCCCTTTACCCTGATGATGACGCCTCGTTCCTGTTCAGAACGTGAGATCCGTCAGTCCACCGATTCTACCAATCGCCCAACATGTTAAATCGACCGCGCAACAAGTTATACCGACCGTCCAGTTTTCTTTACGCACGGTTGACTAAGCTTAATTTGCCCGTCCATCAAGTCTGAACTGACCGTCCAACTTGCTTTATACAACCGTACAGTATTCAAAATGCAGCACTACGTACTTACTTCAGTTAGCTTCAAATTAAAACACGTGCGGTCAGTCACAACGTCTCAAGTTAAGCCATGTTCGAAGGCCAGGCCTGAGAAAATGACAACAGCTATCAAACAAAAGTGCAGCGCTGTCTTGACGATGACCGGAAAATTAGTTCGTGTTTGCACGTGCTCCGTGGACCAGGAATGTGTCTCTGCCCAAAGCGAAGATGTGGCTGATGATAGCCCTCTAGAAGTCATCACACAATCTACCCTTCCCGACACCATCTCACGTTCCCCAGTTCTTTAAAACCGGTCAGCAATGGTTATAAGGTCTGCGAGACAGAGACCTCGTATTTCCCCGGGTGTGTTGGCAGTATTTGAGATGACAAGCCCAAGATGTTCTATTTAAATGAATAATTTGGCCACAGAAACCTGGGATGAAGCGACAGAAAGGAAAACACGAGGAAAATATATGGCGCCGGTTTGTTTTTTTCCGTTGACGTCTGCTTCTACTGTGTCGTCAAAGCTCCAACAGGATACGGTATTATTGTCATCCGGGCAATAGCGCACGTGTCTCCCGTCTCCTGGCTAATCCAGATTGGTCAAAGAGATCACGTGCCGCGCACGCACGGGTCCTGTTATGTGGCCGCGAACTTGCCCCTATCGTCGAAACTTCACTTTTGTCGCTAGAGTTTTGGAACAATGCTCGCGGTTTCGCTAGCAATAATCACTGACTTTATATGTGTGCCATTCTTCTTGTCAAGACCGAGGAAGGCACACAAAAATCCTTTTCTCTAACGTTTTCCCTCTCCTCGTCTTCAATCCATCTTCTATTATTTATTCAGCACATCGCCCACGCAAGTGACAACATAAAAGTGGCTGCAATATGAATAAAGAAAACATACTTGAGCATAACACTTATTTGCATACATATTATCCATGGACAAACAAGCACAACACGACATATCCATAATTGTATCCATTATTTGAAAGCTGGACTTCCTGTCCCTCCTCCATTTCAAATGGTTACCGTATCTGGTTGAGTGTCAGAAAACACGTGTTGTTTGACATGGCTCGCAGCAGAAGTGATGAAGGTCGTTTGTAAACTGCGCGTGAATTAAGTCATTTTTGTCAATGTACCTTCATATAATGCACCATTGAAGTAATAATAAATGTTGTTGATGTAGGCGTATATGAAATTCTTTGTGTTAGATAATGAACAAACATATGGGAGACATTGGTACTTGGCCAAGTAGGGCAGGACTGAGACACTAGGGCAATCCAGGGCTCTGGTAAGTCATGCCAGATAGTTTTAGCTCATGAAGAAGATGATTAGGCTGTGTCTTAGATCACAGTCAACACTTATCGAGATTCTGAAGTGGATGCAAATATTACACTTAACCTGGGGTAATTAAGTGAAACAGTCTTCAAAACCGATAGAAAGGTTTCACTAATTCAGGTAGGGAAGGCCCAACATACTGATCAGACATGTTAGTCGGGGTCAGGCCCAACATACTGATCAGACATGTTAGTCGGGGTCAGGCAAAATATACTGGCCAAGACTGGCTTCCTCGCAGCCATTCCTGGAAACGGGCTGTTTTCATGACAGACTGACTAACGAAGTGAGGGATCGACGTGATCCCCGTAGTAGTCAGCGATATGCAGATGAAGTCAAGCATAACACAACCCCGGTCTACCGTCATCAGCACGCTCGGGATATGAGGAAAGCTACCTCAACTCGCCACTTAACGTCCATTTCTGGGCGCGCAAAAGAGTAAACTTACTAATTGTAGGTATTCAACAGCAACAACAACAACAACAACAACAATAACAATAGCAACAACAACAACAACAGCAACAGCAACAACAACAACAACAAATCCAGGTGTGACAGCAACAGAATGTACAGTACTAGAGCCGCTGAAGAGTAAAAATGACAAATTTTTTAACAAGTCAATATGTGAGTAATGGAAGGGTATTACTAATACCTTCCCATTTGAAAAGTAGGGGAAGAAACACGACAGAATAACATGAGAAGATGGCGAAATGCATTATTTTAAACAATTCAAACAAACATGTACTCCAGTGACGTTAGACGCGCAGCTAACTCATTGTTTCATGCGGTGGTAAATGTATGAGGAGCTAACCGGCAGGCTTAACGATCGTTAAACCTGATCTCAGAAATGTACAAAATATACATGCAGTTCTCTCATGGTGAGAAATAGTGCTCATGTATCAGATAGTAACAGCCTGTAGGATTAGATGTGGGTGTTTTCTTTCACGTAGTATAGTATGCAGGTATATTTGGGTGTTTTCTTTCACGTAGTATAGAATACAGGTAGAGTTTGGTGTTGTCACTCTCTTAATATTAGATACAACTAGAGTTTCTTTTTTCCCTTGCAGTATTAGTTAAAACTAGAGTTTGGTGTTTTCTCTCGCGTATTATTAGAAACAACTATAGTTTGGCATTTTCTCTCGGTTAGTATTAGATACAATTAGAGTTTGGTGTTTTCTCTCGGGTAGTATTAGATACAACTAGAGTTTTGCGTTGGGTCTCGTACATAATATTATAAAACTAAAATTACATGTTCTCTGTCACATTACATTAGTTTGTTGTTTATTCATAATTAAAATTAGATTGTATCTATTAGTAAAATGGTTTCTCGCACCTGCCATTGGATGAATTGTAAGGTGGCTTCTCATACCTGTTATTGGATAGAATTAACATTACGTATTTTCGCATGCAAAATATTAGGTAAGATAGCGTAAGGTGTTTTCTTCCACATACTGTTAGATGGAATTACACTAAGGTGTTTTCTTCCAAAAAATGTTAGATGGAATTATACTAAGGTGTTTTCTTCCACTTACTGTTAGATGGAATTATACTAAGGTTTTTTTCAGTAACAAAGTATTATAAAGAGATATGCCTGTCTGAAAATATTAGATCGATGCAGTGTGAGGTGTACACTCTGACGTCATATTAGAGAAAACTAAACTTATGTGTTTACTCTGACGTCATATTAGAGGAAACTAAACTTATGTGTTTACTCTGACGTCACATTGGAGAACACTAAACTTATGTGTTTACTCTGATGTTGTATTTCAATCATCAATCAAAGCCGTCGCTCCATTCGGTGCAGAAGCAATTGACAACATCTCGCCAGCATAGATGGTCCTGGGCTGATCTTTCTGCCTCTCTCTTGGTATAATCATTGAATCTTAGTTCCATTTCATAATCTCTTCATGTTTTTTTCTGGATCAATCTCTCTTTCTCTCCCCCGAGGATCACATGAAACAGCCTATCTGGTTATCTTGGACTGTGCTATTTTCTATCCATCCACTTTTTTCCCTTGCGTGATGTGTTGTTCCAGTGACTGTTATTTGACTACTTTTCCATAGTTCTTCATTCCTCACCATGTCTTACCACTTTATGTACATTATTCTTTGTTTAGCATCTGTTAAAGACTGTTGTCTTTCTTGTATGGCCTTGGTTGTTCTTGCCTCTGTTCCATTGAACAGCACCGACTAGACATTTGCATTGAATATTTTAACTTTGGTGCGAATCTTTATTTTTCCGGATCTTCATGTGTTGTCTTGTGCAAGAATAACACTCGTGTCTCTTCAAGTCTGGTCCTTACATCTACTTCTATACCTCTTGATGTGTCAAGTGTGCTGCCCAAATAGGTAAAGGTATCAACTTCTTCCATCACTCTCTCTCCATCATGATTGGTTCTTTGGTGATATCTTGAGTTTAAGGAGCTTGGCTTTCTTCATGCTGATATTCAGTCCCACTTTGACCGATTGCTGTATCACCCTTTCAAGTTTCTCTTGCATTTGGCTATGGCAGTGGGACATAAGTACAAGATGGTCTGTGTAGTCAATGACCTCCAGTTGTGACGATAGTGTCTACTGACTATAACAGTGTGACATAAGTACAAGATCGTCTGTGTAGTCAATGACCTCCAGTTGTGACGATAGTGTCTACTGACTATAACAGTGTGACATAAGTACAAGATCGTCTGTGTAGTCAATGGCCTCCAGTTGTGACGATAGTGTCTACTGACTATAACAGTGTGACATAAGTACAAGATCGTCTGTGTAGTCAATGGCCTCCAGTTGTGACGATAGTGTCTACTGACTATAACAGTGTGACATAAGTACAAGATCGTCTGTGTAGTCAATGGCCTCCAGTTGTGACGATAGTGTCTACTGACTATAACAGTGTGACATAAGTACAAGATCGTCTGTGTAGTCAATGGCCTCCAGTTGTGACGATAGTGTCTACTGACTATAACAGTGTGACATAAGTACAAGATCGTCTGTGTAGTCAATGGCCTCCAGTTGTGACGATAGTGTCTACTGACTATAACAGTGTGACATAAGTACAAGATCGTCTGTGTAGTCAATGGCCTCCAGTTGTGACGATAGTGTCTACTGAAAACCAGTTTTTTTCCCACTAGATTGATGTCTTCATTATCCAATCTATAGCCAACACTATCAGGAAAGACGTGAGCAGAAACCCATGTTTCATTCCTGTTTGCACCATAAAGCTGCCAGTCAGTGCTCCTTCGTGTACCACTATACTATCTATGTCTTTGTACATATTCTTGATGAGGGTTGCGTACTTCTCTGGTATCCCATAGTGTCTCAACAGTTGCCATAGATTACTTCTATCCACACTATTTGTTGTTTTCTTTGTTAATGCGTAGATATGTCTCCGGATATTTCCGTCAACCTGCCTTTCTGTCTCCTGTACAAACTAGTCAATATATACATTTTATTTTTCTTCATACGTGTCTTGACATCTTTGTATGTAACAGTATAGTTTTTCTGTGCTTCTGTTTTGGTGATTCGGGTTCTGCAATTGTTGAGTATAGCTCTCTTCTTTTTCATGGCTTTTGTTTTTTGTAGTGTCTCTGATGTAATCCATTTCTTGTATTGTGGTCTCTTGAATCACACAGTTTCTTCACATATATTTTTCTACATATATTTATCCTGGCCCCACATACTATTAATGTGCATCGCCTCATCTTCATCTAGCTGTTGTAGCATTTGGTAGCTATTAAGTGTTATGCTATACTCTGTCTTCCTTTCCTGGTCTCGTAAGAGATGTACGTTATTTCTTGTTCTTCTTCCGCTCTGTAACGGGACTTTTTAGTTTGAGCTGCACAACGCCCAACAACATGTAGTGGTCTGAGGCAGCGTCTGCACCACGCTTCACTGTTACATCTGTTAGTGTACTTCTGAACGCAGGCCTGACACAGATGTGATCAAGCTGATTTCCTCTACCTGGTCTGGTGATCTTCATGTGGCCGTATGTACTTTCTGTGTGGAAAGATGCATCCTCCAATTATCATTTTGTTCAGCGCGTACAGCTCTGCAAACATTTCCCATCTTGTTCCCTTCCTTGTCTTCCCATAATCTGCTCGTAATCTATATTGTCTGCTTCCGCTTTAGCATTGGTCTCAAATTAATATTAATATATCTTTCTTTTTATGTGTCACAAGGACCTCCTCCAGCTCATTGTAAAACGTTTGCGTCTTTTTATCTTCAGTCTCGTTAGTTCATTATTTCACCGAATAATATTGATATTGATGGAGCTTCTTTGCGGCTTTCACTCCATGCGTCGTTCATCTCGATTCCGGAGTCTCTTCCTTTCCAAAGGCCGCTTGTTTTTGCTCTGTTGTCAACGTTTTCGTATCCAACTGTTTTTATGATTTTTGATGGTGGGCCTTAACCTATTCAATTATACTCAAGGTGAGTTGTTCGCGTTTCATCCATTCCGTTCCCCATAAGCTTTCCAACCGGAAGAGCATTCTACAGGTTTTCTATTCTGCTGACTTAGCTCCTGGGATCATTGAGACATACAAACACGCTCACCATTTCATGGTAACGGATTTGAGGAGTACGTTGCATCAGATACAACTAAACTAATATGTTTGGGCTGACAGTATTAAACAAACTAAACTAATTTGTTTTATCTGACCGTATCAGAAACAAACTAAACTAACTTGTTTTCTCTGACTGTATCAGAAACAAACGAAACTAACTTGTTTTCTCTGACCGTATCAGAAACAAAACGAAACTAACTTGTTTTCTCTGACCGTATCAGAAACAAACTAAACTAACTTGTTCTCTCTAACCGTATCAGAAACAAACTAAACTAACTTGTTTTCTCTGGCCGTATCAGAAACAAACTAAACTAACTTGTTTTCTCTGAATGTGTCAGAAACAAACGAAACTAACTTGTTTTCTCTGATCTTCCCCCAGGCCTGGTAAGCCTAAGGAAGTATTAAAAGCCTACAACGGATAACCGATAGTCTTGGGTTATCTGGCAACAGACATTAACATGCCTGTTTCTTCTTTTTCTTCTTCTTCTTCTTAGGCTTCTTCTTCTTCTTCTTCTTCTTTTTCTTCTCGTCTTCTTCTTCTTCTTCTTCTTTTTCTTCTTCTTCTTCTTCTTCTTCTTCTTCTTCTTCTTTTTCTTCTTCGCACACTATCAGACCTCAACTTGAATTTGTTCGAAGAAGGCAGCGGTCATCCTGAAGCTGTCGACACTGCCATAGAGCTTGTCTAGTGTTGCCACTGGTGATGGCCACATGTGCTTTCTCTGGTCCTCGTATGTCGGGCAATTTTGAAGCATATGTTCAGCGGTCATTTTCCCTGTACCATAAGTGCATTCGTCAGTAGCACCTATCTTCAGTTTATTGAATAGATGGTACCTCAGTCTGTTGTGGCCTGTGTGGAGTCTGAAGACCACCACCTGCTCTCTTCTGTTCAACTGCTAATATGCATATTTTTTGTGTAGCCAGTATGTTCTGTTTCCCATTTGGCCATGTATCTGGCCCTAATAAACCTTTTGGACTCTTCGTAGGTCACACTAGAATCTGGTTGCGGTGACCTTGCACCTTCTTTTGCTAGTCTGTCTGCCCCCCTCGTTGCCCTGGATGTTACAGTGGGATGGAACCCATTGTACCACTACTCGTTTGGGTGTGAACTGCTGGCATAATTGATAGAGTACTGCTCTTTAGTCATTATGTACTGTATTTTTCTGACTTATTACTGCTGTAACCACGGACAGGGCATCTGTAAACAAGAATTGCCTTCTTGAATACCAGGATTCCAAGCAAGTTGTGTTTTCTCTGACTGTATTAGATAGAACTAGTGTAGTATGTTTTCTACCACCTTATATTAGATAGAACGAGCGCATGAGCTGCAGTGGTCAGCGACTCATAGCTGACTGCTATCGCCAGGGCCAGCGAACCAAAGCTGCCAAGACCCTTCTACACCTCCTCGAGGTGATCCTGGAAAACAGGCTGCAGCAGGGCATACTGGCTAAGAAGAAGGGATCGAAGAGGGAATGCTAACATGGGTACAAAAAATGATTGCTGAAGTCGGATGTGTTGGACCGAAAGGTGCAAATATCGCAGTCAAGCTGTAAACTACGACACAACGCATTCCGTTCTCAGGACTAGATTCTGCTACTTAAGCTCTTTCAGTGTTTGGTAGTGGGAGATTGAGAACGAACGAAGCCAAGCCATATAAGATAGAACTAGTGTAGGATGTTTTCTACCACTTTATACTAGATAGACATAAGGTAATGTGTAAAAAAACAGCATTAGGAAAGCAAACTACATCCTACCAAATAAGAAAGAACATGCGAAACAAGTATGGATGACTGAGGACATTCTAAAACTTATGGACCGCCGGAAACAGGCAACAAACTCAGATAATGATAACATGATTGGTAAAAAACACACCACTAGAGAACTTCATGAGGAAATAAAAAATATGAGAGGACAACAAAAGATCCGAAAAGGTGCGGGTAGTATTAAGGACAAAGAAGGAAATATGTTTCAGACAACACAAATAAAGCAAAGATGGCCGAATATGTTGATGCACTCTTACAGGATGAAGATGCAGTAAACCTGAAGTCAAAGATTCAGCAGGACCATCAATTCTTAAATCAGAAGTTGAAAGAGATATTAGAATAATGAAGAAAAGGAAAGCGGCTGGACCAGATGACATTACCATAGAAATGATAGAATTAGGGGTTGATCGAGTAACATATCTTTGCAACAACATACATGCAGTAGGTCAGAAACCACATGACCTAACAATTTCTGAGTTCATTTTGGTGCCTAAGAAGACCAAAGCAATAGTTTGCGCAGATTTTCGGACTATGAGTTTGATGAGCCACGTCACTAAAATACTTCTGACAATCTTACAGGAAATAATTAAAGGAAAGATTAACCAAGGGGTCAGTGTGGAGCAATTTGGTTTCAATCAGAACAGCAGAACTAGAGAAGGGATTTTCTGTATGCGAATCATTGTAGAAAAATATATGGAGATGGAAAAGGGCGTATACGCCTGCTTCATTCATTACTCTAAAGCGTTTGATAGTGTAAAGCATGAACAGTTGATAAGATATCTGATATGAATCTTGACGGTAAGGATATCAAACTATCACAAACTTGTATTGGGATCAATCAGTATGTTTGAGAACTAGAGAGGGGGCGTCACCTAGTATAACTTTAAATATGGGTTGGATAGGGGCGTGTGCTCTCTCCTTGCTTGTTTAATGAATACACAGAGCATATTTTCAAAGACATTTATGACATGCCTGAATTGAATATAGGAGGACTTTGCATCAATAATATCATATATGCTGACGATACAGTGTTAATAGCATAGTTTCCAGTACATCTGCAGAACATTAATGGATAAAATAACCAACAAAAAAGAATTTGGGTTGGAAACCAACATCAAACTCAAATTTGTGTTTACCAAAAAGAAAGAAAGTCCAAAAGCTTTCATCCACATAAATGGAACAAGTGTCAAGCTATGTATATCTTGGCCAACTCATTTCAGCTGATGGCAAATACAAAAGGAAGATCACTAAAATAATTGCAATAGCCAAAAATAGATTTAATAGCACGAGAGATACACCTCTGTCACAGCAGATATCTCAGGTCTTAGAGAGATACACTTCTGTCACAGCAGATATCTCAGGTCTTAGAGAGATACACTTCTGTCACAGCAGATATCTCAGGTCTTAGAGAGATACACTTCTGTCACAGCAGATATCTCAGGTCTTAGAGAGATACACTTCTGTCACAGCAGATATCTCAGATCTTAGAGAGATACACTTCTGTCACAGCAGATATCTCAGGTCTTAGAGAGATACACTTCTGTCACAGCAGATATCTCAGGTCTTAGAGAGATACACTTCTGTCACAGCAGATATCTCAGGTCTTAGAGAGATACACTTCTGTCACAGCAGATATCTCAGGTCTTAGAGAGATACACTTCTGTCACAGCAGATATCTCAGGTCTTAGAGAGATACACTTCTGTCACAGCAGATATCTCAGGTCTTAGAGAGATACACTTCTGTCACAGCAGATATCTCAGGTCTTAGAGAGATACACTTCTGCGATTTGTTCAACTTGAAATGATTTGACTCGATTAGTACCAGAGCTGCAAGAATATGACAAATATAACAAATGCAGCGGAAGAAGTTTGTGCATGGGGCTTGTATCCTATTCATCGGACATCAATGATATTGTAATCAATACTGTAATTGTACAGATATGGGCCTCGCGAAAAGTGACCAGATGCTTTGATAACCCTAAGTTTTACATATTACGACAAGGCGACAGAGAAAAGAAATTGAACATGTTAATACATCTAACAGAAGTAAGGAAACACAAATATGAAATAAAGTAAGTCTAAAAACAGCATTTAATTATGATGAAAAGATAATGAAACAAAACAGCATAATAAACAACTGTTTGTCGTGTCTGCATATGGTATCCAATGATTATGCTACATTTAACACTAAAATGCAAGTGTCCATTAAATGCTTTAACAAAAATATAAACATAAAAGTTAGTATATAGACGTCTTATATCTAAAATAAAGTGTTTTGTTTGTTGAGGACCTTATTTCGTGAGAGAACTTTTTATACGCATACATTTATTCAGGAACAAGAACTCCAACTCTTTTTAACATCAGGGCATCAATTTATGTGTTACGTCCCTTGGCGTAACTCGCTCCGCATGTTCACCCAGAGAAGTTTGCATACAGCATGCACTGATATGAACGACAGTTGTTCTGTGATTGGCAGAGGACTTGAAACACCAGGCATCCGGGCACACTGAAAGAAAACACGATAAAAGCAGGCTAGAAATGTTAAAGAGCACATTTTACGCTAATACATAGTTCCTATAATGGAATTCATTGGTAGGATAAAGAGGCATAAAGAGGTGCATAACTGAGTCGATACATTTTGACAGGAACGCTAAAAAAATTTGCTGATTAAAAACACGACTTAGTCGTCCTGTTCAAAATGCAACATAAGCCTCTGTGCGCCGGGGGTTGGGGGTGGTGGGGGGAGCAAAGGAGAGGGGGGTTGGAGGTGATTAGAGCTGACATACGAGTAACGATAGACAGTATAGAAGCTACCATAGATGTTCGCATAGTTTAACCGGAAGAATAATGCATGATGCCTCCTTGGCGGCAGAAACGAACACGGATGACGAAGAGGTTTGCACGTGAAGTGCAAACTTGATATAGACAGGAGACCAAAGATTTCAATGCTGCAGGCTTGTGTGCACCGATAATGTGATTGGATGAGTGTCACTGTTGGTGAGACGTATGTTAAGAAATCAAGGACAACGTAAGTGCTACAACACATAGTTTCCATTGTGCATGTCATTTAGTTTACAAAAACATAAAACTATGTAAGATATTGATTAACTTTAACTCGTGTGTTTAGTATGCGGGTGTGTGTGCGTGTATGTGTATGTATATCATCATCATCATCATCATCATCAGTCACGTAATATGAACGATCATTGGTGCACTAATACTGCAGACTGTTGGATCAGTTCCTACCACTCCACTCAGTGCTAGAACATCGAATGTGGAGAATACAAGTACACAATGATAGCTGATCTCAGTGCTAGAACACCGAATGTGGAGAACACAAGTACACAATGATAGCTGATCTCAGTGCTAGAACACTGAATGTGGAGAACACAAGTACACAATGATAGCTGATCTCAGTGCTAGAATACCGAATGTGGAGAACACAAGTACATAATAACTTACCCGCGCTTAACTGACACGTGATGTTCCAAAAGAGATATTGGCCGACGCCAGAGAAAGGTAAGTACAACATATTAAAACGAATTTTAGATGGACATCCTGTACGGTGGATAGAGTGAAGGTGATGTCAGGCAGGCGGGAAGTGAAGTATTGATGCCACAGGACATTGTAATGACGAGGAATACAGGAGGACAGAGCGAGTGTGCGAGCACTCATGTATATCACTTATTTCTAAAGCGGTTACGATTAGAATATGTGTGCAAATATAATTATCAATATTTACAGAATGGAAGAGAGACCTAATAATAATATGTAACAAAACATATAAGATGCTGCATTAATTATTAACATAAATGTTGAGGCTTTCAAATATCTGTGTAAGAAGAGTGGAAGTATTACAGTAACCGTTAGCTATCTCTCTGATCTAGAATACCACGTTTAAGAAATGGCTTCCAGGATATTCTTCTTCTCAAATAATGAACTAGTTGGCAAAATTAATCAAATAAACACAACAACCACAACAACCACTGGCAAGCTATCCACATTCAATAAATTAAAGTTTCATGTAGCCATCTCACAACAAGCTAATCCAACCATTCCCGGGGTTGAGCTACTCTCTCTCTCACCTGTAACACCTGAAGGCACATCCCACCTCGGTGGCCACGGCAGACTTAACCAAGAGCGAGCTGTCGTCAGGCAGGGAGGTCAAAGTCGGAGGTAGTATTCTCTCAAACAGCTGTACGTGCCCTATCTGCACGTGCCCTATCTGCACGTGCCCTATCTGCTTACTACCGCATGGATTAGTGTTGTTTAAGATGGCCGATCTTTTAAATACCTTTGGAAGCTCTAAGAGACAGAATAACGTCAATGAAATTGTGGTCACACACAATACAAACAGAAATCACATGCGACATCACGGATATGAACAATGACACGCAAGATGAGTGACGCCGAGTATCAGAGAAACAAAGGTCATGTGACATACGCCACATACAAAAATTGTTGCCCCATTTCATGAAACCAAAGGTGATGTGAAATACGCCCACCCTTCCTTGCAGCCTTTCAATTTCAAGCAAAGTATCCTTCTTCTTCTTCTTCTTCGTACGCAGTCAGACAGTAAACATTATTTTTTCGAAAAAAGCGGCGGTCATCCTGAGGCTGTCGACACTGCCATAGAGCTTGTCTTGCAGTTCCACTGGTGAGGGCCACATCTGCTCTTTCTGATCCTCGTATGTCGGGCAGTTCTGCAGCAGATGTTCAGCGGCCATTTTACCGGTACCGCATGAGCATTCGTCGGTACCACCTATCTTTAATTTGTTGAATAGGTGGTACCTCAGTCTATTGTGGCCAGTGCGAAGTCTGAAGACAACGACCTGCTCTCTTCTGCTCAACTGGTAATAGGCATCGTTTTTGGTGTAACCAGTATGTTTCGTTTCCCATTTGGTCATGTATCTGGCTTTGATAAGCCGTTTTGACTCTTCGTACGTCATACTAGTATCTGTTTGTGGTAGTCTTGCACCTTCTTTTGCCAGTCTGTCTGCCTCCTCGTTGCCTTGGATGTTGCAGTGTGATGGGACCCACTGTACCACTACCCTTTTTGGTGCGGACTGCTGGCACAGTTTGCAGAGTGCTGCTCTTAAGTCATTAAGCTCAGTGTTTTTCTAAGCCAAGTATCCATTTGCATCTAGATCTACAAAAGCGTATCGGAGTTTTACCCTGTATCTATACTTTGAAAAGCTATTGCTCCACTTCTAAGTGATGTGAAAAATTGTTGTCTCCGTTTTAAGAAATGTTTCATCAAAATAAGAAATGTCAAACATAAGAAAGAAAATGAAAAGTCCAATCCCTTCATAATAGATGAGAATGTAATGCTTGAATTAAGATATACCGTTGTCCTTTCTATGAGCGATGCGGGACTGAGACATGTGATCCTGTCGGTTAAACACCACAGCGAAGATCAACTTCGGTCAACGATAAGGTGATTAACATCTATTTTCCACAGCATCCATGATATCAGAAGATGTAAGGACAACCATGTTAACTAACCTTAACCATTAACATAAAACTAACCATAACTATAACCCTAACCATAACCATAATCCTAACACAAACCGTAACAATAACCTTAACCCTAACCATAACCCTAACCCTTATCCTAACCTCAACCCTACCTCTAACCATAACCCTTATTCTAACCCTCACCGTAACAATAACCCTAACCATAACTCTAACCATAACCCTTACCCTTCGCAGCACTGAATATAATCATCTTTTCTACACTTCTATCTTTATTTAAGTCTCTTCTTATTTATCTAAAATAAATTTCAATCGACCTATTCTCCCCTTAACGCGATATGGAGTGTCCCAAAGCTTACGATGGGAATCCCGGGAACGCTGTTTGGGCTGGATTAAGACACAAGTACCACAGTATAGTACACTGTTATTTAGTTTCATGATTTCAAAGTGCACACAATGAACTGGTTCTTGCCGTTGTTGTAATGTGCAATATGTCCTACCTTTCTTACAGACATACATGTCGGCGTTCAAGCTACAATCGAGGAATGCCACAGCTCCGGAGCTACGAAGAGCTATGCAATTGGTGGGCGTGGCTGCTGGTATCCCTGGCATATCGTCAAATATGGACCAGGTTCGATCTGCCAAAGTTAGACCAGCCGCAATTATTGCATATTTGAGTATATTCGTGAGTGAGCATGTGAGATGATAAATGAGAGTATTTTAGTGATAAATGAGTTAGTATGGTGATACATGAGTATATTAGAGATAAATGAGATAACTTAACTAACTTAACGTTTTTATACTGGTTTAAAAGACCCTGCAGAGTCTGTATACAACCAGTTACATTTACATCACCTTGCTCTAAAATCTATGCGCATCCAGTTTATTCTTAAATGCATTAACTATCCCTGCCTCCACTACCTCCCCTGGCAATGCATTCCAAGCAGACACCACTCTCTGACTAAAAAAATATTTCCTAATATCTAATCTGGACCTCTCTTTAGTCAGCTTGTAGCTATGCCCTCGTGTTATTGTAGGTGGCTGAATTTAAAAAAAACTTGTTATAGTCTAATTTATCGATTCCTCTGATCATCTTATAAACCTGTATTAAGTCACCACGAATTCTTCTCTCTTCGAGATACTGTAGGCCGGTTTTTCTGAGTCGTTCCTCATAACTGTAATTCTGGAATCCCACTATCATCTTTGTCGCTCTTTTTTGTATTCTTTCCAGCATGTTTATGTCCCCTCTATGATAAGGACTCCACACCTGTACACAGTACTCCAATCTAGGTCTAACTAAAGCTTTATACAGTTTGACGATCACTTCCTTGCTCCTATGTTTAATATTTCTTTTTATCATACCAAACATTGCATTTGCCTTTTTCACTGCTACCTTAACTTGCTCACTCACCTTTCCTGTATGATATATTATAACCCCTAGGTCCCTTTCCTTATCTATCTTTCTAATATTGTTTTCTCCCATTCTGTAATTAT
The DNA here is from genome assembly GCA_036924085.1 of Ariolimax columbianus. NCBI lineage: Eukaryota > Metazoa > Mollusca > Gastropoda > Stylommatophora > Arionidae > Ariolimax > Ariolimax columbianus. Next base: position 87,186,268 of record JAVGWX010000010.1, on the reverse strand, counting down.
GTTCCATATTGGATCTACCCATGTGGATGACTGTACATTTATCTTCATTAAACTCCATTTGCCAGCTTACAGACCATTTTCGAATTTTATCTAAATCCGACATCAATATATCCACTTCCGCTTTAGATGAGACACTACTGCATAGTTTTGTGTCATCAGCTAATTTTGCAATCATGGATCTCATATCAATGTCCAAATCATTTATATATACCAAGAACACATTTGGTCCCAAAACCGAGCCCTGTGGCACACCACTTTTCACTTCACACCACTCAGAGTACTCCTTATTTATGCCCACCCTCTGCCTTCTTCCCGTTAACTAATTTTCAATCCATTTGGCAACTTCCCCACCTATTCCATGTGATTTTAACTTTCGAAATAATCTTTGATGAGGTACTCTATCAAAGGCCTTTGCAAAGTCTAGATAAATAACATCCACTGGCTCCCCTTTATCTATGATTTTAGTAACCTCCTCCATGAATTCTAATAGATTTGTTAAGCATGATCTCCCTCTAGCTTGACTTTAAGTCCCTCTTTCCACACCTTGTCAAATGCCTTGTCTAGATCCACCCAAATCGCTACTGTATGCTTTTTCTCTTGGTAAGCATCCTCTATTTCCTGTGCTATGAGAGTGATCTGGTCCTCAGTTGATCTGTGTTGTCTAAATCCTGCTTGCTGTGGAATTAGTATGTGTTTTTGTTCCAGGTGCCACATCAGTCTGGTGTTTATCATACGCTCCATTAGTTTGCCTACACAGCTCAGTAGACTGATGGGCCTGTATCCATTTCATCTGTTCTATCTGTTTCTTTCTTTGGTACTGGTATAAGTACACCCTCTTTCCATGCCTGCCATACTATTCCTGAATTTCAGCTTTGGTTCAGGACTGATAGTAACATCATCTTTGCTGTTTGGCCCAACCCCATCAGCATTTCGTTTGTTACCCCATCTTTTCCGGGCGATTTCTTTTTCTTTAGAGTTCTCATGGCCTCATCCATTTGAGCATGTGAAATGATAAATGAGAGTATGGTAGTGATAAATGAGTCAGTATGTGGGTGTTAAATGTGTGATAATGGCAATAAATGAGCGAGCAAGTGGGCAATAAATGAGTAGGTATGTCGGTGATATATGTGTGAGTAGGGTGGAATATTTTTAAATCGGTGATAAATGAAGGACGATACGTGTGACCAAACGAGTGAGTAGGTGGGTGATAAATGAGTACGCAGTTGATAAATTTGTTAGTAAAGTGATTCATGAGTAACCATGTGTAGAGCAAATGAGGTGGACGATAAATGCGTTAGAATTTGTGTGATACATGAGTGAGTATGTGGTATGATATATGAATGAGCATGTGGAAATATAAATAAGTCGGTATAGAGTTGGTAAATAAGTTAGAATTACGGTTATATATGAATGAACATATGGTTGATAAATGAGTAATTATGTTGGTGATAAATAGTGATTCCCCATATGAGTTATAAATGATGGAAGATAAATGTGATACATGAGTTAGTATGCGAGGGATGAATAGAGAGCGAGTATGAGTGTGATTGGAGGAATGAGTATGAGGGGGAAAAATCGAAGAGATATGAGGGCAATAAAAGGATGAGTATGAGCGTGTTCAATGAGAAAGTATGAAGAGTGATAAAGGAGGTAGAATGGAAGTGATAAGTAAGGGAGAATTAGAGTATTACACGCTTGCTTCATAGATTAGGCTAGTCTTTGACTGTGTGTGCAGAATTACATGCTATAGATTATCATGATAAACAGGGGATCAAAGAACACCTGATTCCAATATCCAAGAGACTTTATCAGACACAACAAGCAGCGACCAGAATAGCTGGAGAAAAATCGGACTGGTTTGATATGCAAAAGGTAGGAAGATATTTATGTGGAAAACATAACAAATGTTAAAAATTAGAAAGAAAATGAAAAGTTAAATCCCTTCATAATAGATGAGAATGTAATGCTTGAACTAAGATATACCGTTGTCCTCTCTATGGGCGATGCGGGGCTGGGACATGTGATCATGTCGGTTAAACAACACAGCGTAGAACAACATCTGCAGTTAAACAATACAATCGAAGACCAACATCTGCAGTTAAACAACACAGCGGAGAACAATAGCTACAGTTAAACAACACAGCAAAGACCAACATCTACAGTTAAACAACACAGCAAAGACCAATATCTACAGTTAAACAACACAGCAAAGACCAACATCTGCAGTTAAACAATACAGCGAAGACCAACATCTGCAGTTAAACAATACAGCGAAGACCAACATCTGCAGTTAAACAATACAGCGAAGACCAACATCTACAGTTAAACAATACAGCGAAGACCAACATCTGCAGTTAAACAATACAGCGAAGACCAACATCTGCAGTTAAACAACTATAGAACCAAAAACAATAAGCAGAAACCAAAAGCCTAAGTTATCTAGCGAAACAAGAGGTTTAGAACGTCATGACTTTTTAATTTCTCGACACAATTAGAACCAAAGTGGAGATTGACAAAAAGAAGCGAGAAGTAGAATTGCCATATCATTGTAGAGGTTAAATTACACAATATCATTGTAGAGGTTAAACTACACAATATCATTGTAGAGGTTAATTCACATCATATCATTGTAGAGGCTAAATTGCACAAAAGCATTGTACAAGTAAAATTGAACAATAGCATTGTATAGGTTAAATTACATCATATCATTGTAGACGTTACATTACGCAATAGCATTGTAGAGATTTCATTGCGCAATAGCATTGTAGAGGTTAAATTAAATTTGAAACGTATGGCAGAATATTGATAGAAAGACAAAAAATAAAAATCTTGAACACTTTCAATTTCTCATAGACGATGTACGAATGAGGACATGGACAATATACGAATGAGGACATTGATAATATATGAATGAGAACATGGACAATATATGAATGAGGACATGGACCATGTATGAATGAGGACAAGGACAATATATGAATGAGGACATGGACAATATATGAATGAGGACATGGACAATATATAAATGAGGACATGGACTATATACCAATGAGGACATGGACAATATATGAATTAAGACATGGACAACAAATGAATGAGGACATGGGCAATATATGAATTAAGACATGGACAATATATGAATGAGGACATGGACAATATATGAATTAAGACATGGACAACATATGAATGAGGACATGGGCAATATATGAATTAAGACATGGACAACATACGAATGAGGACATGGACAATATATGAATTAAGACATGGACAATATATGAATGAGGACATGGACACCACAGCAAAGAAGATTGAATCCTTCGAGCAAAAATTCTACAGGAAAGTGTTCACAAAATTAAGGATGTAGAAAAAGAAAAACACAGCCGTCCTGATGAAATTGGACAAAGTTGTCTAGTAAACAATATTAGGTCTAGGGAACTAAAATACTTTGATCATGTCAAACGACGTTTAGCCAAAAACGGAACTGAAGGTCTAGTACCTACCAGGCAGACTGGGGAGAGGATGGACAAAGCACAATACAAATTGTTCTGAGGATAGGGGTGACCGCTGTTATGAGAGCGAGGTTCTGCAAAACACAAACTACATAATGATGATTAGAGTCATAGATGATAGCATGAGAATGATAACTGATTAAGCATGAGAATGATAACTGATTAAGTACGAGAATGGAAACTGACTAAGTATGAGAATGATAACTAAGTATGAGAACGATAACTGACCAAGTATGAGAAGGATAAATGACTAAGTATGAAAACGATAACTAAGTATGAGAACGATAGCTAAGTATGAGAACGATAACTAAGTATGAAAACGATAACTAAGTACGAGAATGATAACTAAGCATGAGAATGATAACTGACTAAGCATGAGAATGATAACTGACTAAGTATGAGAATGATAACTAAGTATGAGAATGATAACTGACTAAGTATGAGAATGATAACTGACTACGTATGAGAATGATAACTGACTAAGTATGAGAATGATAACTGACTAAGTATGAGAATGATAACTGACTACGTATGGGAATGATAACTGACTACGTATGAGAATGATAACTGACTAAGTATGAGAATGATAACTGACTAAGTATGAGAATGATAACTGACTAAGTATGAGAATGATAACTGACTAAGTATGAGAATGATAACTGACTAAGTATGAGAATGATAACTGACTAAGTATGAGAATGATAACTGACTAAGTATGAGAATGATAACTAAGTATGAGAACGATAACTGACCAAGTATGAGAATGATAACTGAATAAGTATGAGAATGATAACTAAGTATGAGAATGATAACTGACTAAGTATGAGAATGATAACTGACTAAGTATGAGAATGATAACTAAGTATGAGAATGATAACTAAGTATGAGAATGATAACTAAGTATGAGAATGATAACTGACTAAGTATGAGAATGATACCTAAGTATGAGAATGATAACTGACTAAGTATGAGAATGATAACTAAGTATGAGAATGATAACTGACTAAGTATGAGAATGATAACTAAGTATGAGAATGATAACTGACCAATTATGAGAATGATAACTGACTAAGTATGAGAATGATAACTAAGTATGAGAATGATAACTAAGTATGAGAATGATAACTAAGTATGAGAATGATAACTAAGTATGAGAATGATAACTGACTAAGTATGAGAATGATAACTAAGTATGAGAATGATAACTGACTAAGTATGAGAATGATAACTGACTAAGTATGAGAATGATAACTAAGTATTAGAATGATAACTGACTAAGTATGAGAATGATAACTAAGTATGAGAATGATAACTGACTAAGTATGAGAATGATAACTAAGTATGAGAATGATAACTAAGTATGAGAATAATAACTTACTAAGTATGAGAATGATAACTACGTATGAGAATGATAACTGACTAAGTATGAGAATGATAACTGACTAAGTATGAGAATGATAACTGACTAAGTATGAGAATGATAACTGACTAAGTATGAGAATGATAACTGACTAAGTATGAGAATGATAACTAAGTATGAGAATGATAACTGACTAAGTATGAGAATGATAACTGACTAAGTATGAGAATAATAACTAAGTATGATAATGATAACTGACTAAGTATGAGAATGATAACTAAGTATGAGAATGATAACTAAGTATGAGAATGATAACTGACTAAGTATGAGAATGATAACTGACTAAGTATGAGAATGATAACTGACTAAGTATGAGAATGATAACTGACTAAGTGTGAGAGTGATAACTGACTAAGTATGAGAATGATAACTGACTAAGTATGAGAATGATAACTAAGTATGAGAATGATAACTGACTAAGTATGAGAATGATAACTGACTAAGTATGAGAATGATAACTAAGTATGATAATGATAACTGACTAAGTATGAGAATGATAACTAAGTATGAGAATGATAACTAAGTATGAGAACGATAACTGACCAAGTATGAGAATGATAACAGACTAAGTTTGAGAATGATAACTAAGTATGATAATGATAACTGACTAAGTATGAGAAGGATAATTGACCAAGTATGAGAATGATAACTAAGTATGAGAATGATAACTGACTAAGTATGAGAAGGATAATTGACCAAGTATGAGAATGATAACTAAGTATGAGAATGATAACTGACTAAGTATGAGAATGATAACTAAGTATGAGAACGATAACTGACCAATTAGGAGAATGATAACAGACTAAGTTTGAGAATGATAACTAAGTATGAGAATGATAACTGACTAAGTATGAGAAGGATAATTGATCAAGTATGAGAATAATAACTAACTAAGTATGAGAATGATAACTAAGTATGAGAATGATAACTAAGTATGAGAATGATAACTGACTAAGTATGAGAATGATAACTGACTAAGTATGAGAATGATAACTAAGTATGAGAATGATAACTAAGTATGAGACTGATAACTGACTAAGTATGAGAATGATAACTGACTAAGTATGAGAATGATAACTGACTAAGTATGAGAGTGATAACTGACTAAGTATGCGACTGATAACTGACTAAGTATGAGAGTGATAACTGACTAAGTATGAGAGTGATAACTGACTAAGTATGAGAATGATAACTGACTAAGTATGATAATGATAACTGACTAAGTATGAGAATGATAACTGACTAAGTATAAGAATGATAACTGACTAAGTATGAGAAGGATAATTGACCAAGTATGAGAATGATAACTAAGTATGAGAATGATAACTGACTAAGTATGAGAATGATAACTAAGTATGAGAACGATAACTGACCAATTATGAGAATGATAACAGACTAAGTTTGAGAATGATAACTAAGTATGAGAATGATAACTGACTAAGTATGAGAAGGATAATTGATCAAGTATGAGAATAATAACTAACTAAGTATGAGAATGATAACTAAGTATGAGAATGATAACTAAGTATGAGAATGATAACTGACTAAGTATGAGAATGATAACTGACTAAGTATGAGAATGATAACTAAGTATGAGAATGATAACTAAGTATGAGACTGATAACTGACTAAGTATGAGAATGATAACTGACTAAGTATGAGAATGATAACTGACTAAGTATGAGAGTGATAACTGACTAAGTATGCGACTGATAACTGACTAAGTATGAGAGTGATAACTGACTAAGTATGAGAGTGATAACTGACTAAGTATGAGAATGATAACTGACTAAGTATGATAATGATAACTGACTAAGTATGATAATGATAACTGACTAAGTATAAGAATGATAACTGACTAAGTATGAGAATGATAACTGACTAAGTATGAGAATGATAACTGACCAAGTATGAGAGTGATAACTGACTAAGTATGAGAATGATAACTGACTAAGTATGAGAATGATAACTGACTAAGTATGAGAATGATAACTGACTAAGTATGAGAATGATAACTGACTAAGTATGAGAATGATAACTAAGTATGAGAACGATAACTGACCAAGTATGAGAATGATAACTGAATAAGTATGAGAATGATAACTAAGTATGAGAATGATAACTGACTAAGTATGAGAATGATAACTGACTAAGTATGAGAATGATAACTAAGTATGAGAATGATAACTAAGTATGAGAATGATAACTGACTAAGTATGAGAATGATACCTAAGTATGAGAATGATAACTGACTAAGTATGAGAATGATAACTAAGTATGAGAATGATAACTGACTAAGTATGAGAATGATAACTAAGTATGAGAATGATAACTGACCAATTATGAGAATGATAACTGACTAAGTATGAGAATGATAACTAAGTATGAGAATGATAACTAAGTATGAGAATGATAACTAAGTATGAGAATGATAACTGACTAAGTATGAGAATGATAACTAAGTATGAGAATGATAACTAACTAAGTATGAGAATGATAACTAAGTATGAGAATGATAACTAAGTATGAGAATGATAACTAAGTATGAGAATGATAACTGACTAAGTATGAGAATGATAACTGACTAAGTATGAGAATGATAACTAAGTATGAGAATGATAACTAAGTATGAGACTGATAACTGACTAAGTATGAGAATGATAACTGACTAAGTATGAGAATGATAACTGACTAAGTATGAGAGTGATAACTGACTAAGTATGCGACTGATAACTGACTAAGTATGCGACTGATAACTGACTAAGTATGAGAGTGATAACTGACTAAGTATGAGAATGATAACTGACTAAGTATGATAATGATAACTGACTAAGTATGAGAATGATAACTGACTAAGTATGAGAATGATAACTGACTAAGTATGAGAATGATAACTGACTAAGTATGAGAATGATAACTAAGTATGAGAATGATAACTGACTAAGTATGAGAATGATAACTGACTAAGTATGAGAATGATAACTGACTAAGTATGAGAATGATAACTGACTAAGTATGAGAATGATAACTGACTAAGTATGAGAATGATAACTGACTAAGTATGAGAATGATAACTAAGTATGAGAACGATAACTGACCAAGTATGAGAATGATAACTGAATAAGTATGAGAATGATAACTAAGTATGAGAATGATAACTGACTAAGTATGAGAATGATAACTGACTAAGTATGAGAATGATAACTAAGTATGAGAATGATAACTAAGTATGAGAATGATAACTGACTAAGTATGAGAATGATACCTAAGTATGAGAATGATAACTGACTAAGTATGAGAATGATAACTAAGCATGAGAATGATAACTGACTAAGTATGAGAATGATAACTAAGTATGAGAATGATAACTGACCAATTATGAGAATGATAACTGACTAAGTATGAGAATGATAACTAAGTATGAGAATGATAACTAAGTATGAGAATGATAACTAAGTATGAGAATGATAACTAAGTATGAGAATGATAACTGACTAAGTATGAGAATGATAACTAAGTATGAGAATGATAACTGACTAAGTATGAGAATGATAACTGACTAAGTATGAGAATGATAACTAAGTATTAGAATGATAACTGACTAAGTTTGAGAATGATAACTAAGTATAAGAATGATAACTGACTAAGTATGAGAATAATAACTAAGTATGAGAATGATAACTAAGTATGAGAATGATAACTTACTAAGTATGAGAATGATAACTACGTATGAGAATGATAACTGACTAAGTATGAGAATGATAACTGACTAAGTATGAGAATGATAACTGACTAAGTATGAGAATGATAACTGACTAAGTATGAGAATGATAACTAAGTATGAGAATGATAACTGACTAAGTATGAGAATGATAACTGACTAAGTATGAGAATAATAACTAAGTATGATAATGATAACTGACTACGTATGAGAATGATAACTAAGTATGAGAATGATAACTAAGTATGAGAATGATAACTGACTAAGTATGAGAATGATAACTGACTAAGTATGAGAATGATAACTGACTAAGTATGAGAATGATAACTGACTAAGTGTGAGAGTGATAACTGACTAAGTATGAGAATGATAACTGACTAAGTATGAGAATGATAACTAAGTATGAGAATGATAACTGACTAAGTATGAGAATGATAACTGACTAAGTATGAGAATGATAACTAAGTATGATAATGATAACTGACTAAGTATGAGAATGATAACTAAGTATGAGAATGATAACTAAGTATGAGAAGGATAACTGACCAAGTATGAGAATGATAACAGACTAAGTTTGAGAATGATAACTAAGTATGATAATGATAACTGACTAAGTATGAGAAGGATAATTGACCAAGTATGAGAATGATAACTAAGTATGAGAATGATAACTGACTAAGTATGAGAAGGATAATTGACCAAGTATGAGAATGATAACTAAGTATGAGAATGATAACTGACTAAGTATGAGAATGATAACTGACTAAGTATGAGAATGATAACTAAGTATGAGAATGATAACTAAGTATGAGACTGATAACTGACTAAGTATGAGAATGATAACTGACTAAGTATGAGAATGATAACTGACTAAGTATGAGAGTGATAACTGACTAAGTATGCGACTGATAACTGACTAAGTATGAGAGTGATAACTGACTAAGTATGAGAGTGATAACTGACTAAGTATGAGAATGATAACTGACTAAGTATGATAATGATAACTGACCAAGTATGAGAATGATAACTGACTAAGTATAAGAATGATAACTGACTAAGTATGAGAATGATAACTGACTAAGTATGAGAATGATAACTGACCAAGTATGAGAGTGATAACTGACTAAGTATGAGACTGATAACTGACTAAGTATGAGAATGAAAACTGACTAAGTATGAGAATGATAACTGGATAAGTATGAGAATGATAACTGACTAAGTATGAGAATGATAACTGACTAAGTATGAGAGTGGAGAATAAAGGAGCAATATTGAATTCTCTTCTAGTCGTTCTGAGATCTTCAGACGGTAAGTGGCACAGCGATGAGTATTCCTGCCCCTTGACCAAGAAAAGTCTGATTCGGAAAGACTTGAGATTTTGTAATTGTGAATTAAAACCCTAGCCTGCACACTTTGTCGCGACAACCAAGTCAAACGACCTTTGTTCAATGGTTATATGAATTCCCTAAACACACCGCAGCAATGAGACTAAACATTATATTTATTAAGGAGATCAGAACGTACAGAAGGGATGGCTTAGGTACGAGTGGATAGCAGCTGTTGAGGCCTCAAACCTCCAGGCGTTGACATGAATCTACTGTCCTGCTCATGCCGGGGTTCAGGGCAATGAAAGAACTGACATCATGGCTTCACAAGCTACCATCATGGGCACATTAGTGATGGATAGAAGGGACATTTTGAAATCAAACAATGACCGCCTGCAGGATGAGGACATCGCAATAGATGAAGCAGCAATCCACAGACTGCAAAGTTTCGACATTAAACGAGGTTCGAGCGGAGTTGGGCGCATGAGAGGACGGCGCAGGAAAGTATACAACCACCGAGCTACAGGGACCATCAGCATCAGTACTTTACGCCATTTGATGAGAGAGAGACTGAGCACCTACGGGTATGCCCGGAGTGCAGTGATGTCGATTCTTAGAAGCAGAAAGGAGATAAATCATCGCTTTTCTAAATAAGCGACCATCCTATTTCTTTTAAAAGACGTCCATTATGTTCTTGTTAGCGGAGATCTTGTCACATTGTGTTTGTGGGACGTGTGGGTGACTTTGTTTGTTGGACGTTTAGGTGATTTTGCTTGTGGGACGTTTGGGTAACTTTTTGTGACGTTTAGGTGTTTAATTATGGGCATGTGAGTAACTCTGTTTGTAATACTTTTGGGTTAGATTGTGTGAGACTGTGGATGAGTACATGGGCTAGCATGAAGGAGTGAGTAATTGGGTGTGTGAGAGTAGGGCAGTGTATGTGTGTTAGAGTGTGTGAGTGGTTGTGTAAATGTGAGTAATTGAGGAAGAGAGAGAGAGAGAGAGAGAGAGAGAGAGAGAGAGAGAGAGCATGTGTGAGTAGGTGATGCACTATAGGAATGATTGAATTACGGTGTGAATTATTGAATATTTCCGAGTGGTCTGCCTGGGTCTATGTGTATGGCAAGGACAAAAATAGCACCACTGCCCCACAGAGAGCATGTCTTAAAAGGCGACTAACTGTGTGACATGGCATAACACCGACCATGGTTAGGTGGTTTGTTTAGAGCAGCATAGATGGCGCCTAACAGGGTGCATGTCTACTGTGCTCTAGTGTTTGAGTCTATTAAGATAGACTCGCATATCAGTTAACTACCCTCCATAGGAGAGTAATAAGCTGCCCGAGCCTAGCCCGCTAAGCAGGAAATCCTATTCCTGACTAAATCCAGCTCACAGAGTTGGGACCTGCACAAAGGCTTATGCCTCTGTGGAAGAACGGGTCGACTAAGACTAAGATGAATGAATTACTGTATGATTGATTGAATTACTGTGTGAATGATTGAATTACTTTGTGAATGATTGAATTATTGTGTGAATCATTGAATTGCTGTCTAAATTATTGAATTACTGTGTGAATGATTGTATTACTGCGTGAATAAATGAATTACTGTGTCAATTATATATTTTTGGTTTGAATGATTCAATTACTGTGTGAATGGTTGAATTACAGTGTGAATTGTTGAATTACTGTGTGAATGGTTGAATTACTGTCTAAATCATTGAATTATTATGTGAATAATTGAATTACTGTGTGTAACGATAGAATTCCTATGTGAATGGTGGAATTACTGAGTGAATGAATGAATATGTAATGAAATTTCTTGACCATGTTTTTCACGCTGAATACACAAACATCGTATTACCTCCCTGTTTGATCTTGATCGGTGATTGGTCATCGAACACCCAATCACCAGCAGCTGTTCCCCTCAAGCCAAGCCATAAAAATCCTTGCTCGCTGTATGGAAACTGTCAGACAAGACGCAAGTCAATATCGATACAATGGGATATCGGTCTGAACGCAAGATCGAACAATCTCTTCCAGATCATACAGCAACGTTAGATGTATTGATTTTAAAACTGAAGATCAATAATATACCCATAATCTCAGGAACACAGTTGGTAACCGTCAAAGAAGTCTATTGTAACGGGTAGGTTTGCATGGAAGCAAGAACACAGAAGGGAAGACATTTTGGTAATTTTTTTCACAAGATCAATAATTAAGAACAATTCCAGAATCGGGAATAGATCAAGAAACGACCGTGCATGCAAATGGAGAGCCAAGCGTGGAGAACATCTTTAGAGATGTTAGTCCCAACGTGCGGTCATGAATATCAGGATTGCGCACATAATATTTAAGATATCACACATATGAAAATTACATATATTAATTACACAAATATCAACTTTTGTTTTTAAATCAAGAATCATTAATATCCATACTATATTTATGGAAGCGTGTATATTAACTTGTATATTTCCTTGAAGGCGAAACAACTCGCTAATAGAAAGACATATTGAGCTGAAATTTTCACTGGACATTAAATGGCAGATATGCTGCGCCAATTGTGCGCATGCGTAAGTTTTGCACTCGGAACGAGGAAAGGAATTGTTAGACGTATCGTTCTTCGACCATATTATGTACATTTTTTTTTTTTCAAGAAACATTTTTACAATATTGCAGATTTATTAGGGCATTGGGCTATTTGAGTGTAGAAGGGTTGGTGGAGGGATGAACGGTTAGGGTGTGGTAGACATGGGTGAACTGGGGGGGGGAGCGGGGAGAAGATTTGAGAAGTGGGGAGAAATGGACGCATTGATAGGGGACGGTAAGGGTGGACGAGATGGGGGGACGAGAAGGGGGGACGAGAAGGGGCGACGAGAAGGGGGGACGAGAAGGGGGGACGAGAAGGGGGGACGAGAAGGGGGCACGAGAAGGGGGGGACGAGAAGGGGGGACGAGAAGGGGGGACAGGAAGGGCATACACTTCTACCAGTCTCTCTCACTTTGACGTGTAACATGGACACAGCATACACTTCTACCAGTCTTCCTAACTTTGACGTGTAACATGGACACAGCATACACTTCTACCAGTCTTCCTAACTTTGACGTGTAACATGGACACAGCATACACTTCTACCAGTCTTCCTAACTTTGACGTGTAACATGGACACAGCTTACACTTCTACCAGTCTCCCTAACTTTGACGTGTAACATGGACACAGCTTACAATTCTACTTGTCTTCCTCAGTTTCCCTTTTAACATGAACAAAATCTACCTGCCACAGCGACATAATGAAGACCTTCTCTGCCTGACTCCACACACTGGACACAGCAGATCCCATGCCCTGACACAGACTTCTGGCAATGTTGGCCGTGACCTCACCTACCACAACTTTGTAACAGTAATTCTCGTAGTCAGTCCAATCAGGGTCACATCCGTTGGCCTGCAGATCAGCCAGACTGCCTGAAAGGAGATAATTGTTTTGACCAAATATTTTTCAAAATTATGTCTATTTAAAGAAGACCAAATAACAGTTTTACTCTTAAGAAAGTAAAGGCAGAGGGGAATGGAGCCGGCCACCCCTACATCACGAGAAAACTGCGACTTAGCACAATGACGACTCCAAGACGATGTCCCCATCCGTTTGCTATTGAATTAACTTGACCTCGACCTCTACCGTAGAATAGTTAAGTAGTCAGACGTCTTGACGTCAAGAGATTATAAGTACGAATGTCAGCAGAACAGTAAACAAAGTTAGATAATTGTTAGACAGTCAGACGTATTGACGTTTTGGCTTATCACACAGCATGTGAGTATCAATTGATGTTATCCCATCGTACGAAGTAGTGAGAGCTCACGTAAGCGTTGATTAGAAGCAATTTACTATACATCTTCTAGATATTAGTTTAGTTTATATATACTGAACGACAAAATTAACATACCAGGTACTGGTTTTCATCAAATAATTATATTATCCCCTCCTCTCCCCCCCCCCCCTCCCAACCCACCCAGAACAGCGAAATTAGGACAGAATAAACTTTATACTATAGTTAGAAACTGAAACAGGAGACATTTTCTTGTCTTATGTGATAATCCCCGCAGCGTTTGTGAACGTAGAGGTCATGTTTAAAAGTTACAACCCTCAGTACCGCGTGTTTCCACCACACGCGTTGATCACGGCTTGACATCTGCGCCTGATGGATCGGATGCAGCGCCTCAGTAAATCTTGTGGAATGTTCTGCAACTCCTGCACGACTTCTTGGCGAAGTTGCCCTACAGTCCGCGGTGGATGCTGTCGTTGCTGAAGTCGACGTTTCAGCTCGTCTCAAACATGCTCAAGTGGTGGCAGGTCAGGGGAAATGACTGGCCGGAACAAGATTTCAATGTTTCTGGGTTGGAGTTCATCCTGCACGACTTCAGCAGCACGAGGATCAGCCTTGTCCAGCTGAAGGTGCGTGGTTCCTCACGATCTCATCATGGTACCACAAGCCGGTAACAGCACCGTCTGAGATAACGAGGTCTGTCCGATTGATGTTCCTAGATCATAATCCGTCCACTACCATGACGAGCGCGTTCTGGAATGCAGTTGTTGGCAAGGCGCTATACATGTCGATTATACACTCTCTGACAACCATCGGATATTGAAAGCTTGATCCTGCACTCGTTAGTAAACATTACTCTGGATATTGAAAGCTTGATCCTGCAAAAGTCAGTAAACATTACTTTGGATATTGAAAGCTTGATCCTGCAAAAGTCAGTAAACATTACTCTGGATATTGAAAGCTTGATCCTGCAAAAGTCAGTAAACATTACTCTGGATATTGAAAGCTTGATCCTGCAAAAGTCAGTAAACATTACTCTGGATATTGAAAGCTTGATCCTGCAAAAGTCAGTAAACATTACTCTGGATATTGAAAGCTTGATCCTGCAAAAGTCAGTAAACATTACTCTGGATATTGAAAGCTTGATCCTGCAAAAGTCAGTACACATTACTCTGTCCCACATAACCTTTAACAGAGCGTTCCCAAAGCGCAGATGTTGCCTGGATCAGGCTGGTCGCGCGGCATGTTTCTATGGCTGCAGAATTGAACGAATAGCAAAGTGTCTTGCATGCAGGCCTTCCTTGCACAAACGGTTCCTGACAGTAGCTGAACTTTTTTGATTAATCCGGTAAAGGTGCCACCAGTGGCAGCTGCTGAATGAAATTTGGTTCAGAGATGTGAGAGTGATGTAACGATCCTGCCGTCTGGTCGAGGCAGGTCAGAAACAGTTCCAGTCGTCTGGTAGCCTAACCGTTTTGACACATCAAATTGTCTTGCTGTTGTAGACACAGCCTTTCTTCCTTACAACATGTCAACAGCTGGTAACCTCCCATTTATTTTGTAAAAATGTTTTGTAAGATTTTTAGGTTTTTATTCAGCTTTTACCGCTTCAATTGTGCATTGTTCATTTTCCGATGTCATTATCTTTCAATGAGTTTTTTTTTACATAATGCAGCCAGAGCAAAAACAGCGAAATGAAGATCTTAATTCTAACAAACACATTTGTACAAGTTATTTACAAAACAAAATTATTGTTATAAACTACTTCCACACACACACATATATACACGCACACACACACACACACATGCATACACACACACATACCCACACACACCATACGCACACACACACACACCATACGCACACACACACAAACACTACAATCCCAGGCAACACAGAGGCATTTCTGTCTATGCATAACCTCCAATTTAGCGCTGTGCGGGGCATCCTTTCAGTAGTTTGCTTCTGAACGAAATGAATGACAAAATAAGCCCAGAGCGCCAGTGAACACTTCTCAGGTCAATTTTATGATCAGCAGGTGAATGTTTAGAAACTATATGGATAATCGTTCATTTCATGATATTAGATTTTGAAGGTCAGTGAACAGTCATTTTACACTTGGTATGTATATAGCTTCTATAACAGCCAAGAATGTTCGAGTTTGGAATTACATTACACCGTTCAAACATAAAAACATGCACAAAAACTGGTAAGTTACTTTCATCGTTGAGTATAGTCTTTCAACATATGACTAACTTTAATCTTTCAACATATGACTAACTATAATCTTTCAACATCTGACTAACTATAATCTTCCAACATCTGACTAACTATAATCTTTCAACATATGACTAACTACCTCCTATAATCTTATCTTTTAATATCTGATTTACTAAAAATCTTTCAACACCTGACTTGCTGTAATCTTTCAACATCTGACCTACTATAAACTTTCAACATCTGACTTACTATACATTTTCAACATTGAACTTACTATACACTTTCAGAATCTGACCTACTATACACTTTCAACAGCTGACCTATTATAATATTTCAACTTCTGTTTAACTATACACTTTCAACATCTGACTTACTATACACTATCAACATCTGACTTACTATACACTTTCAATATCTTACTTACTATACACTTTCAACAGCTGACCTATTATAATATTTCAACTTCTGTTTAACTATACACTTTCAACATCTGACTTACTATACACTTTCAACATCTGACTTACTATACACTTTCAACATCTGACTTACTATACACTTTCAACATCTGACTTACTATACACTTTCAACATCTGACCTACTATACACTTTCAACATCTGACTTACTATACACTTTCAACATCTGACCTACTATACACTTTCAACATCTGACTTACTATACACTTTCAACATCTGACTTATTATACACTTTCAACATCTGACTTACAATACAATTTCAACATCTGACTTACTATACACTTTAAACATCTGACTTACTATACACTTTCAACATCTGACTTACTATACACTTTCAACATCTGACCTACTATACACTTTCAACTCTCGTTTCCATTATGTAACTCAGAATCAGACTCCACAGAAAAACCGATTAAGCACTTCAGGTCTAGTTCAGGATCGCCATCAATCATTGACCACAAGACTAATGACAATCATGTGTCCAATCTGTAGATGGTTTGAAGCTTGTGTCCGATGCCATCAATCATTGACCACAATCATGTGTCCATTCTGCAGATGGTTTGAAGCTTGTGTCCGATGCCATCAATCATTGACCACAATCATGTGTCCATTCTGCAGATGGTTTGAAGCTTGTGTCCGATGCCATCAATAATTGACCACAATCATGTGTCCATTCTGCAGATAGTTTGAAGCTTGTGTCCGATGCCATCAATAATTGACCACAATCATGTGTCCATTCTGCAGATAGTTTGAAGCTTGTGTCCGATGCCATCAATCATTGACCACAATCATGTGTCCATTCTGCAGATAGTTTGAAGCTTGTGTCCGATGCCATCAATCATTGACCACAATCATGTGTCCATTCTGCAGATAGTTTGAAGCTTGTGTCCGATGCCATCAATCATTGACCACAATCATGTGTCCATTCTGCAGATAGTTTGAAGCTTGTGTCCGATGCCATCAATCATTGACCACAATCATGTGTCCATTCTGCAGATAGTTTGAAGCTTGCGTCGGAGACCGAGTAGTGCATTAGTATAATGGCAATGCTTTTGAAATGATGTTACTGCCAGCATCAAGCACATCCCTTATAAGTCGAATTTACAACATGCATGGAAGGTGGCAGTGGCTCTGTTCTTCCGCATATAATCGGGTATTAATACAGAATTAATAGCACTGAATGCCGAAGACGGATGTGTCGGACCGAAATGTGCAAATATCGTAGTCAAGCTGTAAACTATCGACAAAACGCATTCCGTTCTTCGGACTACAGTATGTTACTTGCAAAACCCTGTTCAGGGCTTGGTAGTGGGAGTTTGAGAATGAACGCAGACGAGGAAGAAGAAATAGTAGCACTAAATGGCTCGAAAAAGTGGCATGTGATTAGGGGCCTCACGCTTACACTGTCATGAGCAGAGATCTTCTTCTTCATCGTACGCAGTACGTGTAACATTTATTTTTTCGAAAAAGTGGCCGTCATCCTGAGGCTGTCGACACTGCCAAAGAGCTTGTCTAGTGTTGCCACTGGTGATGGCCACATCTGCTCTCTCTGGTCCTCGTATGTCGGGCAGTTTTGCAGAAAATGCTCAGCGGTCATTTTCCCGGTTCCACACGGGCATTCGTCGGTGCCACCTATCTTCAATTTGTTGAATAAGTGGTACCTCAGTCTATTGTGGCCAGTGCGAAGTTTGAAGACAACGACCTGCTCTCTTCTGTTCAGCTGGTAATAGGCATCGTTTTTGTATAGCCAGTATGTTCGGTTTCCCATTTGGCCATGTATCTAGCTCTAATTAGCCGTTTTGACTCTTCGTATGTCATACTAGTATCTGGTTGTGGTAGTTTTGCACCTTCTGTTGCTAGTCTGTCTGCCTCCTCGTTGCCTTGGATGTTGCAGTGAGATGGAACCCACTGCACCACTACCCTTTTTGGTGCGGCCTGCTGGCATAGTTGACAGAGTACTGTTCTTAAATCATTAAGTTAAGTATTTTTCTGGCTTTTTAGTGCTGTGACTACGTCCAGAGCATCTGTAAGCAGGACTATGTGGCTTTCATTCCTTTTACCTGTCACCATTTCTTCTACTGCCGCGAATAAATAGTAGCACTAAATGGCTCGAAAAAGTGGCATGTGATTACGGGCCTCACACTTACACTGTCATGAGCAGAGATCAAAAGGGGATGACAGCAGAGAAGAATTGACTTCATACCGGTTTTTAAGATAATCAAAGGAACGGATAAATTAAACAATAGCAGGTTTTTCAAAATACAAGCACCTACGAGAACAAGAGGGCTTAGCTACAAATTAACTAAAGAAAGGTCAAGATTATGTATAGGAAAATATTTGTTTAGTCAGAGAGTGGTGAGTACTTGAAATGCTTTGTCAAAGGAAGTAGAGAAGGCACGGATAATCCATGTATTTAAAAATAGTTTGAATAACTTTTAGAGCAAGGCAATGTAAATTAAACTGGTTGTATACAGACTCTTCAGAGTCATCTAACACAGTATAAAGACGTTAGGTTAAGTCAAGAGACTTTCACCAACAGATGTCTTTGTTGCAAACTTTGTATCAGTCTCGTAAATGGAAAGACAAACATAGACACAAATAATAGTTGCCCATCGCATCCGAAGATGGCACTAACATCAGACTATTGCTGCGAGACATGTGTTTTCTAATTGGTGTAAATACCAATTCTGGAAAACCACACCCTGCCACATTTAGGGCTCACGTGCGGAGAATCGGCTGTGGTACAGTTATCAGTATTGCCATTGTGGACAGCACGCTTTCGCTAAGCCTACACGATGGCTGCACTTTTTGCGAACTGAGCATGATTCGGTGATACTCGCTCGTCAGGTGGTGCGGTCTTGTGCAAGACTATCTCACCATGTGGTTCGGTCTTGTGCAAGACTATCTCGCCACGTGGTTCGGTCTTGTGCAAGACTATCTCACCATGTGGTACGATCTTGTGCAAGACTATCTCGCCATGTGGTTCGGTCTTGTGCAAGACTACCTCGCCATGTGGTACAGTCTTGTGCAAGACTATCACGCCATGTGGTACAGTCTTGTGCAAGACTATCTCGCTATGTGGTAGGGTCTTGTGCAAGACTATCTCGCCATGTGGTACAGTCTTGTGCAAGACTATCACGCCATGTGGTACGGTCTTGTGCAAGACTATCACGCCATGTGGTACGGTCTTGTGCAAGATTATCACGCCATGGGATACTGTCTTGTGCAAGACTATCACGCCGTGTGATACTGTCGCATGCAATATCTCACAGAAAGTGGCATCAATATTGAACGAAGGATGTCAGAGATATTTTCAAGAAGTCTCCGTAGCGATGATTCTGTCCTCTACGCCATCTCCTGCTTGTTCTGAGCTAATCACATAGTTGCTTGGGGATGCGCTCATCTGGCATGAAAACAAAATGTCCCAACACAGATCCAAGAGAAAGAATATTACAGCAACCAGAACAGTAGGAGATTTACCAAAGAAAGTCTTACCGGTAAGGCACACCGTAGAAAAAAGTAACCAAATAGCCAAACCTGCACTTGATTGGAGCCAATGATGGAAAAGAAGAATCGCAATATCAGAATCCCCTCTCCCCCTACCCCCTTTGAAGAACGGTGACAGAGGAGACCACAACCGCTGGAATGTCATGAGCGGAGCTCAAGTGGGAGATGGTGTCAGCTAGTATGTCATGGGCGTAGGTCAACAGGAGTAAGTCAGCAGCTGTAATGCAATAGTAGAAACGCAAGGGAAGATGACAAAAGCCGGAATGACATAAGCGTAGCTCAAGTTGGAGATGAATCAGCTGGAATGTCATCGGCGGAGATCAAGGAGGGATGAAATGTTTTGGAAGAGCTCACTAGAAGACGTCAACCGATTGAATGTCATGGCCCGAGCTTAAGAGTGAGATGCCAACAATTGGAATGTCAAGGGCGGAGCACAATAGGATGTCTAACATACAAATTGCAGATGACCGACAGTTACATGAAATGTTTCACAAGAAACAAGAAGAAATTAAACTTATATTCATAATCTGATAAACTAGCAAGTAATCAAGTACATTGTTAATTTGCTATTAAAAAAAGTATCTCTGTGTTGTTCTGTAAAACTAGTTGTTCAACTAGCTATGCTAACTACAACGTATTAGCTACAACGTATAAACTACAATATATGAACTACATTGTATGAACTACAATGTCTGAACTACAATGTATGAACTACAATGTATAAACTGCAATGTATAAACTGCAATGAATGAACTACAATGTATGAACTACAATGTATACACTGCAATGTATGAACTACAATGTATGAACTACAATGTATGAACTAATATGAATGAACTACAAGGAATGAACTACAATGAATGAACTGCAATGAATGAACTACAATGTATGAACTACAATTAACAAACTACAATGTTTGAACTACAATTTAGGAACTATGATGTGTGTACTGCAATTTAGGAACTGCAATTTAGGAACTACAAATTAGGAACTACAATGTTTGAACTACAAAATTTGAACTACAATTTAGGAACTACAATATATGAACTACAATGTATGAACTGCAATTTAGGAACTGCAATGTATGAACTACAATGTATGAACTACAATACATTTATTTACTCACCTTGAAATTGGTTGAGCAATAATGCACACATGACAGCAGAAATGGACGTTATGAGTACTTTCATTGCGCTTTCCTCTCACAGAGTGGCCTCAATACTAGAGTTATCGTCTGCTGTAAAACTGTTAGTGTCACAAGCTCGCTGGACAAGTACAGAGACTGTTACAGCACAAGGCACAGATATCCCAAACCGTGTCAAATTGACAGAGACAGTCACAGACAGCAGCGGTTACAGAAACCCCGAACCGTCTCAGATAATCGGTGAGTTTGACAAAGGACAAAAACCTAACTTGTTTACAACAGACAAGTGAAAGGCTGCATCTGTCAAAATAGATCATATCGATTACCCGATAACTGCTATACATACAGATAGATAGAAATACATTTAGCCATTTCAAGAAATATTCAACAACATGGTGACTAATTTACATGAATTCAAGTTATACAAAGGCAGAAAGAAAAAGCCAATAAAATAATAGTTTGCCTTTTTAAAGAGTAAATGACTAGCTAATGAAATAAGTTTGCCGTAGACCATAGATGATACGTAGCCTATAAGACGTGTAGTGTATCGGCCAACACCTAGACACTAAGCTTTAGAGTGCATCAGCTACCACTTACTTTAATCCATAGAGTGTATTGGCTAACACTTACTATAAGTCTTAGAAGGTATTGGCAAAATTTAAACACTAAATCTTAGAGTGTATCAGATAACACTTACTTTGTCTTAGAGTGCATCGACTAACACTTACTCTAAGCCTTAGCGTGTATTGGCTGACACGTACACTCTAAGCCTTAGAGTGTATCGACTAACACTCGTAGAATGATGTTATATGAGAAAATAATCTGTTAATGTCGGTATCTGCTGGCTGTGTCCACAAGATTACAAAACAGCAGCCTTAAGTTCACATGGGGAGATTAGTCGTCAGATCTGGTGACTAATATTTAACTTCCAAATAAATTAATACATATAACACGTCTTCAGATACACAAAAATAGCTAGCACGTCTCCAGGTACACTAAAACATCTAGCACGTCTCCAGGTACACTAAAACATCTAGCACGTCTCCAGGTACACTAAAACATCTAGCACATCTCCAGGTACACTAAAACACCTAGCACGTCTCCAAGTACACTAAAACATCTAGCACGTCCTACATCTAGCGCGTCCCCAAGTACACTAAAACATCTAGCACATCTCCAGGTACATTAAAACATCTAGCACGTCTCCAGGTACACTAAAACATCTAGCACGTCTCCAGGTACACTAAAACATCTAGCACGTCCTACATCTAGCGCGTCCCCAAATACACTAAAACATCTAGCACGTCTCCAGGTACACTAAAACATCTAGCACGTCCCCAGGTACACTAAAACATCTAGCACGTCTCCAGGTACACTAAAACATCTAGCACGTCCTACATCTAGCCCGTCCCCAGGTTTCCTAAAACAGTTTGCACGTCTCCAGATACAATAAAACATCTAGCACGTCTCCAGATGCATTAAAACATCTAGCACGTCTTCAGATTTACTAAAACGTCTAGCACATCTGAAGGTACACTAAAACATCTAGCACGTCCTACATCTAGCCCGTCCCCAGGTACACTAAAACATCTAGCACGTCCTACATCTAGCCCGTCCCCAGGTACACTAAAACAGCTTGCACGTCTCCAGATACACTAAAACATCTAGCACGTCTTCAGATTTACTAAAACATCTAGCACATCTCCAGGTAGACTAAAACATCTAGCACGTCCTACATCTAGCCCGTCCCCATGTACACTAAAACAGCTTGCACGTCTCCAGATACACTAAAACATCTACCACGTGAAAGGATAGATTTAGTTTAGAAAATAAGGGAAATAAGCCGGGAATTTTGGTTAGAAGAAATGTGTAGTTAGCTCCCATTGCCTGGGGTTCCCTTCCGCCAGTGCCTCGTGCTTATGACGAGTAATGCAGCTGGTTACTGCTACTGCATTCGTTCTGTGAGGTTTGGGGAGCAGAAGTTGAAAACTTTATGAAAGTATAAAATACTGTAATTTTCTTCCTCTTTTTCATCGTTCTCAATCTCCCGCTACAAAGCCCCGAAAAGGGCTTTGCAAGTAGCAGGATGTAGTCCGGAGAACGGAATGCTTTGTGTCGTAATTTATAGCTTGACTGCGATATTTGCACCTTTCGGCCTGACTCATTAGATTGCAGAAGTCATTTTTGAGAACCAGGTTGCCTTCCCTCTTCGATGCCTTCTGGGTAGCCAGTCTGATTTGTTGCCTAATGTAGTGATCAATATATAAAGTACTTTGTCTTATGAAATAAATTACGTGTGCCAGTGAAGACTGCTACCTTTGGGAAGAATAATATGTTAAACGATATATGCTGGCTAAAGGAACATAGGATCCTAGTTATGTGGAAACACCATCCAAATATACGTATAAAGAAACTACAGCCTAGAGAAGAAATGCTACTACACCTATCAGATGTAGGTAAACATCAAAGGTTATACAAGCGGTACACAGGTTGACAAGAATTTGATAACAGTAACATTTCAAGGAAGTCGATTGGTTAAAGGTAACCAAAGACAGTTGTCGTGGGGGTTAACGACCTCGTTATGTAAAAGCAGCGCTACTGAAACCGCCACCTCAAATGTTCGGAGACAAGTTTCTTGGGTTTTTCTAAAAATATATGTGTTGGTATCGCTATACTTTCATTATCAATTACCTTCGTTCCTTTCGGGGAATAGGATATTGATAAAAGTTATCAAGCAAGTTCGGTCTTCAGCTGTCCTTTTCGCCATTTACCGTTCTCTGAGACCATTCCTTTCCCAAGACTGTTTGCTTTTGTTTGGTACCGAATAGGAAGGTTGATGTGGGTTTGGGGGTTGGGCCAGGGGCGTGGGGGTCCAGGGGGGAGGGGAGGTGATTTGGACCAGGTAGGGGAATCTTACTGAGGGGCAACATGATTGGATGGAAAAGTAAGAAATAGCTACAATAATGTGTATTGTTGTAAATTTCCAATGATTGATGTGTTGAGGTTCGTTTTATCTTTGTCCTTCCTTTACATTTATTCTCCTTCTGTGTACCTTTGTGTTGTCTTTGCCGCTCCTAATCTTCTTTTCCTGCGCTGTCCAATCTAGACTATGTTTAGTTTTGTCCCATCAACCGTTATTTATCCACCCCCACTATCCCCCACCATTCTTTCTGGAGTCCAATGCAGATGATGCAAATAAGAATGATTCATCTAAGTATCAACAATTTCAGATACTAGAGACGCACTGTAAAGGAAAATACAGATCGCATTGCATTTAGACTAATTGAAGAAGTTAAGAGATTGAGAGTGGCGGAGAGGAAAGTAAATAGAGTTAGAGATAGAGTTAAAGTTAGATAGATAGATAGATAGATAGATAGATAGATAGATAGATAGATAGATAGATAGATAGATAGATAGATAGATAGATAGATAGAGGGATGGATGGATGGATGGATCGATGGATGGATCAATGGATGGATGGTTCAATGGATGGATGGATGGATGGATGGATGGATGATAGATAGATGGATGGATAGATGGATAGATAGAAGAATATATATAAATAGAGAGAGAGAGAGAGAGAGAGAGAAAGAGAGAGAGAGAGAAAGCAAGATGGATATATAGATAACTGTCCTCAGAATGAAACATGAAACTTCCTGTACTTGACCAAAGTGTTGTTGTAGTCGATTCTGGTATTCGTGTGCTAGTAATTAAGCCATCTTTGATTGAATGTGTCCGCCGGAATCAATGATGCAGGGACCATTAATTTTCTTATCCGATTAGCATTCATCTCGCCTGGACGCATGTGATTCAATTCTCTGCTCATCTTCCAATAATCAAGCATCCATCTGGACATTTTCAGCTCATTTCTGAGCACAGGTCCCTAACAAATACACGCCAAGTCCTCCTGTACTGAGGTCTGTCCCCTTGTTTCATGTTTTTTTAATGATTGACACGAGTGCTCTTCTGTATTAGTGTTTTAGTTTCAACCTGTCTCGCTCTGGCAAGGCTGACTAACGTTTGATGAGACAAAAAATACTGACAAGCTAGTCAGGTTCAGGAAAAATATACTGACCAAGACTCTTCCCGCGGCTTACTCGTAGCACTTTTTGGAAACGGGCTGTTTTCATGGCAGCTGGCTAACAAAGTGAGGGATCGACGTGATCATTGTAGTAGTGAGCAGCACACAAATAAAGTTAAGCATATCACAACCGCTTGGAGGAACCTAGTCCACCTTCACTAGTACGCTCGGGATGAGAGGAAAGCTACGGCAACCCGCTACTTATCGTCCTTTTTAGGGCTCACAAAAGAGTAATCCTACTCATTGTGGGCATTCAACAACAAGAACAACAACGACAACAACAACAACAACAATATCCAATTCTTTGGGAATTCCAGACCAGCTGGTTTCGCTAATGTGTGACATATCAAATACCAGTGCCTTCTCCTCGCGACTTGTTCCACTGACTGGTACTTAGTGATCTTATCAAACATTTTCAATTTCTATGTTCTGTAAATACACCAATTTGTGAAAGTCCGCACCATTTGCTCAGTGCTATGACAACTTTTCTCACTTTTTGTTTTCTTACTTCAATTTTTATTCAAAGCCTCTGCATTGTCTATATTACTAAAAAGATGTGCATCTCGTGGTCGTGTATCTCCCAACACAATCTGATTGTCATTAGTTTAATTTATCGTCATAATTTATTTTTTTCTCTGTGTAATACTGAAGTATCGGTACCCATTGTGAACATCTTCCGATACTTACATTTTCTTGCTAACCACCATTTGAACTGCCCCTAGCGACACAGCCAATTCCTCTGTTAGCGAACTTAAGCTCCGGCGACGGTCCATCCGAATTGCTGCATTAATTTTGGCGATGTCATTTTCTGACGCAACAATTTGCGCTGACCTGTTCTCCGAAGATCTTTCGTTAACCGACGTTCTTCTTTAAACATCGTTGTCCAGCTCTTCACTGTTGTCTTCGACACACTTTTGTCACCATACACTGCCTGCATTCTGCGATGAATGTCAACTGGTCGACGTTCTTCAGCTGTTAGAAACCAAATCACCGATCGCTGATCAACTCTAGGCGGATTCCGTATTACACTCGTCATATTTTCAACATTCGGCAGAGGAAACTTTGAGTTGGAGGATAATGAAATTTTGCAAACTGTATGATTGGTATGTGCCGTTTACACCTGAAGTGACGTCATCATGCGCATCGTATGTATATTCACTAGGTGCAGTTAGGTCCGATTTATTTGAACACGCCTCGTTTATAGTGAAGTGTTCGAGGTTCATATACTAATCCTACTCACTAAAAAATGCCGTGGATATAATAAAGGGAGAATTCAATTGCATGCATTGATACCATGGGACTACATCTTTCCTTTAGCGGTCCGAGATTATTTCGGTGAATGGTCGCGGATCACGTTCATCTCTAGCTAGTAAATGAAGCTTGTGATGATACAAACGGAAGTGTACGAACAGTTGTGTCCAATACTTTATATATATATATATATACACACACACACACGCACACACTTAATATGCTATGCTACCACACGTCAGGCACACAATAATTTTATAGATAGGTGATGTCTGGCAATAATTTTATAGATCGGTGATGTCTGGCAAATAATTTTATGGATAGGTGATGTCTGGCAATAATTTTATAGATAAGTGATGTCTGGCAATAATTTTATAGATTGATGATGTCTGGCAAATAATTTTATAGATCGGTGATGTCTGGCAAATAATTTTATATATAGGTGATGTCTGGCAAATAATTTTATATATAGGTGATGTCTGGCAAATAATTTTATACTGAGGTGATGTCTGGCAAATAATTTTATAGATAGGTGATGTCTGGCAATAATTTTATAGATAGATGATGTCTGGCAAATAATTTTATAGATAGGTGATGTCTGGCAAATAATTTTATAGATAGGTGATGTCTGGCAAAAAATTGTATAGATAGATGATGTCTGCCAAATAATTTTATAGATAGATGATGTCTGGCAAATAATTTTATAGATAGGTGATGTCTGGCAAATAATTTTATAGATAGATGATGTCTGGCAAATAATTTCAGCAATAGGAGCCCATTCGTGCTACATGTAAATGTGCCATCTGCTCCAAGAATAGTCTACTAGGCTCTATGACTGGTTTTCACTAGCAGTCACCAAGAATAGCGAGATTGAAGCCCATTTATGTCACATTTGTGGTAGAGTCTAGGTTTAGCTGAGTAGCTTGCTTACCTAAAGAGTTACAATATGCATCTACACCAGGATACGACTTCACACAGTAAAACACAGTAAACACTATCTTCGCCATAAAACAAAACAATATTATTTATTACAAGAACAAACATATAATATCAACAAAAAGCAAAGTACATCTAAACTGAATAATCATAATACATATATTTATTGAAGTACAATACGAGGTTTCAAGCACTAGCTTTTGATGTTTCCTCTAAAATCTATGGTACCCAGGCTCTTGCTTCCCTACCTGCACACTAAACACACCTTCATAAACTCGTCTTTACGATCAGATTACCTAGATTACTTCACGTATTCACGAGAATCTGTACATTCACATACGATCAGAATACACATCGTTCACAAATTGTAAAGCACGTACAAAACACTTCTAGATCTCTGACTATTCACGGGTGTCCATCATAAACACCTATTGAGCACAAATGGTCAATTCGATGTAAGATGGTCCAGTTATCCTGTAAACTCACTCACTTCCAGACTCACTCTCAGCCTTCCTCCTAGCCAGTCTTCTAGCCAGTCTCTAGGTTCATCCTTGCTGAGTATTTTATAGTCTAAATCAACAACATGGCTGTCCAATAGTCTTGTGTTGGTTATCTAACTTAGCCATCACTCTAATTTGGAACTACCCCCAACTAATTGTTATTGGTTGACTATCCACGAATCCCAGTCACTCTAAATGTCGTAGCCGATTGTGGTACCATCAGTAAACAATCCCCATCTACGCCAATTATGAACGCCAGCGTGGTCAGCTCCGAACCCCCACCTCAGGTCAGAACACCCACCCATGTACCAGACAAAGAGTTCCACCTAAACCCCTCGTTCGCATTGTCGACCTAGACGATGATTGACCTTGCACGCATTCAGGTAACCTTTGTTCTTAAAGTCGCCAGTCCAATCTCTCCTGCCCTAAACGACCATGCTCCACCTGTAACTGTCACACATGTAAATGTGCCATCTGCTGCAAGAATCGTCTATGAGGTCCTATGGATGGTTCCAACTCTAGCATTTACCACGGATAACGAGATTCTCACAGTTTGAAGATTATACATCCGATATTACCTCACTCGAAGCAGACATATGGGTTCAGTTTCTTGCAACAGAGAAGAAGTGTCTATACTAAGATTGCCTTTTGAGCTATGTAATTTCACACACTGTTGACTAGCCATCTGAATCGCAGATGCCACTCTCTAATGATAGTACATTTCATTCCAAAGTTATACATCCATCTATATACGTGCTGTGTGTATGTAGATGTAGACGAATGTGAATAAATACATATGTTCGTGTGTTAGTATATGTATATGTACGTGTGAGCGAGTTTGTGTGATAATATATGATTGTATGTGTTTGCGTGCTTATATGTGTGACTGCAGGGGCTAACCAAGTTAACAGGAGTGACACACTCTGACTATCGTCTACAAAGATAATCAATACATCCTCCATTCATCACTTCCCTCTGACCATTATCTACAAAGAAAATCAATACATCATCCAATCACCACTTTCCTCTGACCATCATCCACAAAGATAATCAATACATCCTCCAATAATGATATCGCATCCATGATTGCAAAATTTGCGGATGACACAAAATTATACAGCAGGGTATCTTCTCCGGCAGAGGTGGATCTATTGAGATCAGATTTAGTTTCTATTCATAAATGTTCTGTGAGCTGGCAGATAGAGTTTAATGTAGATAAATGTACAGTAATTCACGTGAGAAGATCAAATGTGAAACATTATTACATGATGGGAGTGAACAATATTAGAAAGATAGAAATGGAAAGGGACCTACATGTAATAATAGATCATACGTGTAAGGTGCAAGAGCAAGTCCAGATTGTTGTGAGAAAAGCTAATGTAATGATGGGTATGATTAAAAGAAACACACATCAAAGCAAGGAAGTGATAGTCAAACTATATAAATCATTGTCGAGACCTAGATTGGAGTACTATATTCAGGTAGGGTCCTTATCACAGAGTGGATATATACATGATAGAAAGGATACAAATAAGACTACACAAATGATCGTCGGATTCCAAAAATAGAGCTATGAGGGGAGACTTAGAAAAACTGTCTGCAATGTCTAGAAAAGAGAATTCGAGGTGACTTAATACATGTTTATAAATTAATCAATGAAAAGAATAAATTAGACTAAGTTTTTTAAAGTTCAACCGACTACAAGAACTAGAGCGCATAGCTTCGAATTAATTAAAGGCAGGTCCAGATTGGATATTAACAAACATATTTTTCAGTCAGAGAGTGGTGAATGTTTAGAATGCATTGCCACAAAATGTGGTGGAGGCAGGATCAGTTAATGCATTCAAGAATAGATTGGATGATCAGTCATTTTTGAAGTGGAGTAAACTGGTTGTATACAGAGTCTGTAGAGTCTTCTAAACCAGTATAATGAAGTGAAGTTAAGTTATCAGAGAACAGATATTAATTCATTGCGGTCTGATCACGTGACACACATCTTTGACCGTGCTCCAAGCTAAATATAGTTTCAAGCAGAATCGATGTCTTTGTTGTTGCATAATATCCGAGTACGATTACATGGGCCTAATCAGATTTCAGAATCGAACAAATAGTTTAGCTCGTGCAAAAAACATCGAGGTCAAATCTTTCTGAGCTAGACCGATCTAATTATGTTTTATTCGTGAACAGCATATATACAGCGTATCTCTCTCTCTCACTCTCTCTCACTCTCTCTCACTATCTCTCACTCTCACTCTCTCTCACTCTCTCTCTGTCACTCTCTCTCACTCTCTCTCTCTGTCACTCGCTCTCACTCTCTCACTCTCTCTCACTCGCTCTCTCACTCTCTATTATACTCTCTCACTCTCTCTCACTCTCTCTCTGTCACTCTCTCTCACTCTGTCACTCTCTCTCTCACACTCTCTCACTCTCTCTCTCACTCTCTCTCACTCTCTCTCTCTCTCTCTCTCACACTCTTACTCTTTCTTCCTCACTCTCTCTCTCCCATTCTCTCTTCCTGTCTGTCTACCACTTCTCTCTCCCTTTCCTTCACCATCATCTTCCATATCTCCATATCTGCCTCTGGTTTTCGCCCGCTGCTTCTTTCATCCCCAACTGTTGTCTCTCAGTTTCGAATCCTACAGGTGCATGTCTGTATCAGCACTAAGACACACACAGCGACAGGTGTTAACGATCACCCCTCTACAGTTATCTAATATCAACATTTGTTCACTCTATTTCAAGATGAACCCTAACGTTTTCGATGAAGAAGCGGACAATATTCACATTTAGACGTGAACTTTTTGTGGAGGTTTTGGTATGTTTTATTTAAAACTCTTAATTAGACAAATTTAAAACAAAACTTTGTGTAATGTGACATCTCACATTGAAGTGAAAATTTCCCTGAGATGAAATGTGACATGGTGGGAGTCACACTTTCTGAGGTGAATGGTGACATCAATGTATCTATGACCGCAATATGCACGCTTATGTGAACATACCCATACATACATATTCATTTATAACAGTAAGTAGCATGCCCTTTACAGAAAGTAGCTTCTTACAACCGCCACTTATCTGGCTGTTATAGGTTTCTTGGCAAGTGTGGGGTACGGTAGGTTGCCATTACTTTCCCTTAAGTGGAGGAGCAAACGCTCGGAGAAAAGGATCCAGTGTCTGGACACGGTGGGAATCGAACCGGTTTCGCTGCGATTGTGAAAGCCGAGCGAGTTTCACCCCTAGGTTACGTAGCCTCAAAAAGTCTGCAGCATGTACTTTGAAGAACGTCGCTTTCTACAACTGCCAGCTTATTTGGTTATTATAAGTTTCGTGACAAGTGTGCAGTATGGTAGGTTGCCATTATTTTTCGTACTTACAGGAGCACCAAAAAATTAAAAAACATGTCTGCAAAACTGGACACTAGTGTAATTCGAACTGGGTGCGTTGGGATTGTGAAATGGACTGCCTTATTCGTGGCGTGGTTTAGATACAAAATGGACTGCCTTATTCGTAGGGTGGTTTAGATACAAAATAGACTGCCTTATTCGTGGCGTGGTTTAGATACAAAATGGACTGCCTTATTCGTGGCGTGGTTTAGATACAAAATGGACTGCCTTATTCGTAGGGTGGTTTAGATACAAAATAGACTGCCTTATTCGTGGCGTGGTTTAGATACAAAATGGACTGCCTTATTCGTGGCGTGGTTTAGATACAAAATGGACTGCCTTATTCGTGGCGTGGTTTAGATACTTCTTCTTCTTCTTCTGCGTACGCAGTCAGACAGTAACCATTATTTTTTCGAAAAAAGCGGCGGTCATCCTGAGGCTCACGCCACTGCCATAGAGCTTGTCTTGCAGTTCCACTGGTGATGGCCACATCTGCTCTCTCTGATCCTCGTATGTCGGGCAGTTCTGCAGCAGATGTTCAGCGTTCATTTTACCAGTACCGCACGGGCATTCGTCGGTACACCCTATCTTCAATTTGTTGAATAGGTGGTACCTCAGTCTGTTGTGGCCAGTGCGAAGTCTGAAGACAACGACCTGCTCTCTTCGGTTCAACTGGTAATAGGCATCGTTTTTGGTGTAACCAGTATGTTCGGTTTCCCATTTGCTCATGTATCTGGCTTTGATAAGCCGTTTTGACTCTTCGTACGTCATATTGGTATCTGTTTGTGGTAGTCTTGCACCTTCTTTTGCCAGTCTGTCTGCCTCCTCGTTGCCTTGGATGTTGCAGTGTGACGGAACCCACTGTACCACTACCCTTTTTGGTGCGGACTGATGGCACAGTTTGCAGAGTGCTGCTCTTAAGTCATTGAGCTCAGTGTTTTTCTAGCTTTTTAGCGCTGTGACTACGGTGAGAGCCTCTGTCAGCAGGACTATATGGCTCTCATTTTCACTGTGTGTCACCATTTCTTCCACGGCCGCCCTCAGTGCCTCTGCCTCCGCTCTGAAATTGCTTGTGTACTTACCAGTAGCGAATGAGTGTTATTTTTCTGCCATTTGGTAAGTTCAGGAATGCTCCTGCCCCTCCGTTCTGTGTAGTGTTTGTTACAGAACCGTCGGTGTATGCATGGGTCCAGTCCATGCTTGGGTAGCTTTTCTTTATGTAGCTTAGGGTAGTATCTCTCCTTTCTTTTTCAGTCTGGCAGTTTTTGTTTGCAATACCTGGTATATTTTCTACCACCTCTGGAAATATATCCTGCCTCCAGGTAGGTTTTCGTACAGTAGTGATGGGTTTTGGTGTTGTTAGTGCGTTTATGGGATCTTCGTGCATCTTTGCTTTGGCTATTTCTGCAAAGTTTCTCCGCTTTAGTTTCCCATTTCCCAAATTAATTAGTCTCTGGTGCATTGGATGGTCAGTCAGTCTTCGGAATTTCTCTGACTACAGCTGGGCTCTGCAGTCTCTTCTATCGGTCATGGATTGCAGTTTTGTAATCTTTTCAAGTTCTACAATTGGCGTTGACTTCATGCCACCTGTTATAATTCTCATGGCTTGGTTTTGAAGTTTGTTAACTTTATCGAAGTTCGCCTTCGCTGCTGTTGTCCATGCCGCAATGCCATACTCGAGAACTGGTCTCACTCTTCCAGTGTACAGTTTCTTTAGTATGCCTTCGTCTGCTCCCCAGCTTGTGCCAGCAAGTTTCCTCATGATTGCCATTCTTTCTCTGGCTTTCATTCGGTTTCTCTCAATCTGACTTTTCCATGTCATGCGCCGATCAAATGTGACTCCCAGATAGGTTGGGTTGTCGTTTGGCTGCAGGATTTTGCCATTTAGACTTAATTTGGTAATTTGGGGTTTTAATGAAAGGGAGAATATTGTGCACGTGGTTTTCTCCTCGTTTATTTTGACCAGCCATGAGTTCGCCCACTCTTCCAGCGATGTTAGGGCCGTCTGCATCCGATTTCTTGCTATGGTGAGATTCTTTTCAGAGGTCCATATAGCCAGATCGTCTGCAAACATTGAGCTATGGACTCTTCTTGGTATATTCTCTGTGATATCGTTTATATATACCAGGAAGAGTGTGGGTGACAATACTCCCCCTTGGGGTACTCCCTGCTCGAGTGTCACCTTTTTGCTCATCTGCCCTTGTACTTGGAATCTGGCCGTTCTTTGTTTGAGGTAGTGGTTGATCCACTTGTACATCTTCCCACAGATATCACTTCTTCTTAGCTTGACTCTAAGTCCGTCCTTCCAGACTTTGTCAAATGCCTTTTCCAGATCCACCCAAACAGCTACTGTGTGTTTCTGTGCCTGGTAGGCATCTTCTATCTCCTGGGCTATGAGGATGACCTGGTCCTCAGTGGATCTGTGCTGTCTAAAGCCGGCTTGCTGTGGAATTAGTATTCGTTTTTCTTCCAGATGCCACATCAGTCTGGTGTTTATCATCCGTTCCATCAGCTTGCCGACACAGCTCAGTAGGCTGATGGGCCTGTATCCATTTGGATCTGTTTTATCCTTTCCTGTTTTTGGTACTGGTACCAGTATTGCGTCTTTCCATGCCTGGGGTACAATACCCCTTTTCCAGCTTTGGTTCAGGACTGATAGTAATTTCCTCTTCGCTGTTTGGCCCAGCCCCATCAGCATTTCGTTTGTTATCCCGTCTTTTCCGGGAGATTTCCTTTTCTTTAGTGTTCTCATAGCCTCTTCCATTTCGCGCATTGTTAGTTTGGCCATCATGTGCTCTTCAGGAGCCGTATTTATGTTTTCGTGTCCCCTTAGCTCTTCGCTAATGTCTGTATGCTTATCTGCAGGGACCTCGATGTGGTTTGCTCTGGCATAGTGATCGACAAAGGCGTTTGCGGCTTTCTTACCTGTGATCAAGTTCTCGCCCTGCTTGATAGTAATTTGTTTATTTGACGGGGTTTCGTCATTCATGGCTCTGACTAGCTTCCATAGCTTGTTCCCGTCTTTGTCCAGGTTTAGACTTTCCGTTTTATTTTTCCAGCTTTCTCTTGCTGTTTGCTTGAGAGTGTGTTTGTACTTCGCCGCGGCGGCTTTGAGGGCGATGTTTGCCTCCATGGATTTTTCTCGCTCTGCCATGTTCCTAGCATTTGTTACTGCATCTTCTGCTTTCTGCAACTCATCATTCCAGTAGGGCTTATAGTTTTTCCTAGCTCCTCTTGGGATGGTTTCAGTGGCGGCTTGCATTATTGCCTTGCTTAGGCTCTCTACCATGGGCTTCATTTTGGTGTTTCGTGTGTTGATGGTTTCACACAGCCCATCTGTCAGGATTGCAAATCTGTCCCAGTCGGCTCGTTTGTAATTCCAACGTGGGAGCGGTTTTGTTTCCTGCAGCATGTACTTTGAAGAACGTCGCTTTCTACAACTGCCAGCCTATTTGGTTATTATAAGTTTCGTGACAAGTGTGCAGTATGGTAGGTTGTCATTATTTTTCGTACTTACAAGAGCACCAAAAAATAAAAAAACATTTCTGCAAAACTGGACACTAGTGTAATTCGAACTGGGTGCGTTGGGATTGTGAAATGGACTGCCTTATTCGTGGCGTGGTTTAGATACAAAATGGACTGCCTTATTCGTAGGGTGGTTTAGATACAAAATAGACTGCCTTATTCGTGGCGTGGTTTAGATACAAAATGGACTGCCTTATTCGTGGCGTGGTTTAGATACAAAATGGACTGCCTTATTCGTGGCGTGGTTTAGATACAAAATGGACTGCCTTAATCGTCACGTGGTTTAGATACACAATGCCCACCATTTGACGGAGAGACATCTCCGTTGCACACATTCTTGACCCTAGAACTGCCGTCAGAGGCCAAAAAGTGACAAGTGAATACATTTGCATTGTATACCGATAATCATTTTCTTTAATTTGTCCCTATGTATTCTATTGGGGGAGTCACGCACTTTCCACCCTAGACCGTAGTCCTTTAGGTGATATCATGACGTATTTACCAGTGATTGGATACATGTGTGCCTCTGTATGTAACTATGCTAGTGTTTCAGTGATGCCAGATGTTTCTATGAGGTTCAAAATGAAATGTTAGGAACCCATAATGAAAATTATACGTGAACTGTAGTTACACATCTGTAAATATTTTTCATGGCCGTATTTTGGGTTAATTGTTTGTGTGTGTGTAGGCGGTGTATTATAAGAACGTTTCCTATTTTGTCCTTTCCTTTCTGATTTACGTTCACTCGACATGGTGTTACTTTTCGTGTTATCTCAGCTGGGACAGAATTATTATCATCACCTCAATATGTGACATAGTTAGTGTTCTGTCACTTCAACATGATGAAGAGTTACTGTTCTTGACTTCGGAACTTGTGACAGAGTTGCTGTTCCTGTCACCTCAACATCTGACAGAGTTATTGTTATTTATTATCATCTAAACACGTGATAGATTATTGTTCTTGGTACCTCAATGAATGGCACAACAACTGTTAATGCTACAACAATATATGTGCAAGGTTACTGTTCTCGCACCTCAATAAATGTAAAATTACTGTTCTTGTTACGTAAAAATATGGGAAAGTCTACTGCTGTTATCACCTCATCATGTGGAGGGCTACTGCGGTTATAACCTGAACATGTGGAGGGCTACTGTTATCACCTGAACATGTGGAGGGCTACTGTTATCACCTGAACATGTGGAGGGCTACTGTTATCACCTGAGAATGTGGAGGCTACTGTTATCACTTAAACATGTGGAGGGCTACTGTTATCACCTGAAAATATGGAGGGCTACTGCTATCACCTGAACATGTGGAGGGCTATTGTTAGCACCTCATCATATGGAGGGCTACTGTTGATATCACCTCAACATGTGGAGGGCAACATTTATTGTCAGCCCAGCAGGTTATGGGCTACTGAACGTGTCACTCCGACTTGTAATGGATTACTGTTCTTGTTTCCCCAATATGGGCGCACGGTACTGTTCTTCCTTACGCCACAATTAGTGAGAGTAATACTGTTCTTGTCAACCGAACATTAAGCTACGTATCAACGATATTTTAAAAATATGTGTCAGTCCATTTAAATTATTACTGACTTTATGGTCCAAAATGAAGGTACAACTGAGCATTGAGAGAACAGGTCACTGACACAATCAGTCATGTCAAAGATCTACCAAATATACACACAGATAAAAATAGAGGCAGCTGCTAGAACAATAACGAGAGAGCAGGAACTCAGAACTTGCCTAGAGATCGAGATAACTAGAACCTGTTTGTCCGTTTGTCTGTCTGTCTGTCTGTGTCTGTCTGTCTGTGTCTATCTGCGTCTGTGTCTGTATGCCTGTCTGTCTATGTGTATATATATATATATATGTGTGTATGTATTTATATTTATATATATATGTGTGTATATATAAAAATATATATATATATATATATATATATATATATATATATATATATATATATAAAAACACCCACAATACCTGCATGCGTCAGAAAGATAAGTTATTTGGCAAAGAGCAGCAAGGGAAGTAACACAAATAAAGATTTGTGACGTTCAAACATTTAATCACCTCCCATATTATTCATTTTGAATTATGAACACCGCTTAACCCATGGGTGCTCATCTATTTCACCAATATAATCCCTTTGGGTCAAAATTAGGCCAATCTGATATCACTCGTCCTGTTTTTCGCATAGTTCTACCGAAAGTTTAAATACATCACATTTTAAGACATTGATAATATCTAGTGGGGGATCCAGTGACATCAAGGTAAGGTGTTCGCCTTGGGTGCCGAAGACCGTGAGTTAAATTACGGTGGAGACCGGGATTTTTTCACGTGGACCATCCGGAAAGTGTTTCTCCTGATATCGGAGTAGTGAGATCAGACACCCTTGTGCAGTGGCACACACGTTAAAAATATATTAGCAGTTGGAAATCGAAAAGAGTAGGCATAACGGCAAAATTTAAGTTAATAATCTACTAAAATTATTCTAGGGATATTCGCAAAAAGAGAAAATGTCGCAAAAAAAGGGGTGGGGGGGGGGGGGGGGGGGCTGTGTGGCCATAACAACAGGTGTTGGTTATGTGGTTAGTGGAGCGGCTTAGATAGCGCCTGACATCCTGCGGGTCTACCTTGCTCTAAATTACGCTTCCACCTCTACCAGTCTCAAAAATAGGCGATCATATATCCAAGGGGCTAACAGTTGCTGGGATTGACCTGGCAAGTCCCCAGTGGATTTTCGCCTGCCAACAAATATGAAACAGAGTGGGTCAGACGTCCCTACAACGTCTAACGAAAAATGTGGACTGAAGATAGATAGATCAAATGTAGTACAATATTACCAGATAGTTCGCCATCTGCGTATACCTTGCCGTCTCCAGAGTGGCAATGACTTCGGTATCTTTTCCATGGTGTTGTGTGAAGACAATCAATTGGTTATAATAACATATGGCTGTGTATTGTACTTGCTTCTTTATTTACATTTTACATTTAGGGCGTATTGCGATGTATGTTTTCAATTGATTTAATTTGCTCACAAGATTTAATCTGACATGCTCAAGCAAGTCGCTCTGAAGGTTTCATTATACGAGGTGTGTACACATGAATCCAAGCCAAACTGTAAAAAGTGAACATACTAAGATGTGCATGATAACGACTTTTCTGATGTAAATACCAACCATCAAGTTTGCAAAATTTCATTATCCTCCGACTCATTGTTTCCCCAGCAGACCATTGAATACATGGCGGGTGTGATACGGAATAAGTCCAGAGTTGATCAGCGAGCTGTGACTCGGTTTCTATCAGCTGAAGAATGTCTACCAGTTGACATTCATCACAAAATGCAGGCAATGTATGGTGACAAAGTGTGTGGAAGATAATTGTGAAGAACTGGACAACGATGTTTAAAGAAAGACACGAGTTAACGAAAGATCTTCCGAGACCAGGTCAGGCGTATATTGTTGCATCAGAAGATGCCATCCCCAAATTGTTTCAGCAATTCTTGTGAACTGTCGCCTGAGCTTACGTTCGCAAAACATTTGTAACAATACACTGCCTGCATTCTGCGATGAATGTCAACTGGTCGACATCCTTCAGCTGTTAGAAGCCTAATAACTGCTCGCTGATCAACTCTGGACGGATTCCGTATTACTCTCGCAATGTTTTCTACGTTTTGCTGAGAAAACTGTGAGTTGGAGGATAATGAAATTTTGCAAACTTGACGGTTGGTATATGCCGTTTACATCAGAAGTGACGTCATCATACGCATCGTACGTATGTTTACTTGGTGCAGTCAAGTCCGGTTTCACTTGAACACCCCTCGTTCAAAGTGCTGCGCGAACAAGGGATATATAATTAGCATGTCAGCAGTTTTGTGTGACGTGAATGCGACAGTAGACGAGGTGAGGCCAAAGGCAAAGACAAATTAACGTCAGAATTATAAACACAAGTTTAACTAGAACAATTCATACAGTCTTCATCTTCTGTGTTCGTTCTCAATCTCCGGCTACCAATCTATGAACAGGTCTTTGTAAGTAGCAGGATGTAGTCCGTAGAACGGAATGCTCTGTATCGCTAGTTTACAGCTTGACTGCGATATTTGCATCTTTCGGTCTGACACAACCGTCTTCGACAGAAATTCATACGGTGAACTGGTTAACAAGAATCGCACAACTGCAATCTTTCAAAACTTGTCGCAAAAAAAGGTTAAGAGGGTTGCACTTGACGCTAGCAACCTCATGATGCAAAGAAATGACTGTATGAAACCATCACTAATAATTATCGGGAAAACTTTACAGGGGTCGCCTGTTGTTGGGCTTCACCGCTTCATTTGGAATGAAAATTCGCTTCATCAGAGCGGACAAACCACTTTATTAGTGCAGGTAAATCACTTCATAAGAGCAGAGAAATAAATTCATAAGAGCAGGAAAATCACTTAATGTGCAGTAAAATTACTTCACCAAAGCAGTAAAATCACTTTACCAGAGCAGTAAAAGCACTTCACCAAAGCAGTAAAATCACTTCACCAGAGCAGTAAAATAACTTCACCAAAGCAGTAAAATCACTTCACCAGAGTAGGAGAATCACTTCATAAGAGCAGAGAAATCACTTCACCAGAGCAGGAAAATTCAGAACGCCTCAAACCGACTAAAATTGGCTTTCCAACTTTAAAAGTTCTAATGACTGTCAGATAACAGCGGACGTTCGGGGACGTGACACATTCTGCTATCAAGTCTTTAAGATCACCAGAGCCTAAATCTACCTACTAGATCATCATGATTTAGTCTCATCATGTGCCATTTGGATGCATATCAGAAAACACATCTTTGAATCTAAACTGCGGTCGGCTGACTTTTCTTTTGCCCTCCGCCAACTTTCCGTAGAAGATATCTTATCAAATGTGACCCTCTTTCTTCCATGCCACGAACATGACCAAATCATAGTCTTCTTCGCTGTCCAAAGGAGGTTGTCATGCTTGAGGACCGGTCCGAGAGTGGACCTCTTCATTCGTCACTCTTTCTTTCATGTAATTCAAAGAATTGATCGTAGGTGCCATAGATGAAAGGTGTTAGGCTTGTGCTCTTGTCCGGCAAATGTTGCCCAAGTTTCGCGATCATGTATTCGCGTGCTGATGACACATGGATTGCACACTATGGTCTTGGTTTTAATTGTCCGTTTCTGGTTTTTTCAAACACACGCTGTGAGCTGAGCAAATGTAGCTGCAGCTTTGCCAATGTGACTATTTCTATGTCAAAAGAGAGCTT
The DNA here is from genome assembly GCA_036924085.1 of Ariolimax columbianus. NCBI lineage: Eukaryota > Metazoa > Mollusca > Gastropoda > Stylommatophora > Arionidae > Ariolimax > Ariolimax columbianus. The sequence continues at coordinate 87,146,174 of JAVGWX010000010.1, read as the reverse complement.
TTCGTTGATGAGCGAACCGAGTTTTGGGAAATGATGCACAGCTACCAGCTCATAATTATCGATGCTAAGAGTTGGAGTGTCATTTGCTTCCTTTCCCAAGACATTTGTTTTGTTGAGACTAATTGCCTGACTGCACCCGACAGTAAAACTAGCTGTGCGACCTCTATTGTCTCTCACCACCCCTCCCCCCTTCACTCACCCCACCCCCTCCCACACGGAAGGTCCGTCCGTAATTAGCATAGTTTTTTTTTCGCATTTTATGTTGAACATTTTTATAGGGAAATCTCGACATTTATTTATTCCATGAAATAAATAATAGCTCGGTAATTTGAAACACGAGACATAATTTGAAAAACAAAGATCGCCCAGCTCTTAGCTTGAATCTACATACAATCAGTTAAAAAACATAAATTGGTGATGTGGAATGCCGGACAAAAACGATAACACTAAATCTACATTACGATCAATAAGCCTTCATCAGAGACAACGAAAAACACAGAAAAATTAACTAGCTAATCATTCAAGAAGAGAAGAATACATAAATAGAGCACATGGATACACAAAGGCGTAGAAAAGGTACCTACCTGATAACATAAAAATCCCCATAGTGCTCCTCATATGTCTGGGGTCGGATATCAGAACGATACGTACGAGTAGTAATCGTGATAAGTAAAAAGGCTTATAAATGGCTAAAAGGAAAGATTTCAGTCGTGAAATGAAACGATACGAGAACAGAAATGGAACATCCTTTATTTTAAGAATGATAAACATTGCACACAGGCAGTGTACCAAAAAGCTGATTTAAAGAAGCATTATTCTATCTGCATTATGTCTCTTTCCAGTCAATAAAAGGGAGTTTAGTGACACTGAGGAAGAGTGGTGTGTTATTGGTTGAATGATGGAGAGTGGTGTGTTATTGGTGTGTTATTGGTTTAATGATGGAGAGTGGTGTGTTATTGGTGTGTTATTGGTTGAGTGATGGAGAGTGTTGTGTTATTGGTTGAATTATGGAGAGTGGTGTGTTATTTGTGTGTTATTAGTTGAATGATGGAGTGTGGTGTGTTATTGGTGTGTTATTGGTTGAATGATGGAGAGTGGTGTGTTATTGGTTGAATGATGGAGTGTGGTGTGTTATTGGTGTGTTATTGGTTGAATGATCGAGAGTGTTGTGTTATTGGTTGAATGATGGAGAGTGGTGTGTTATTGGTTGAATGATGGAGAGTGGTGTGTTATTGGTGTGTTATTGGTTGAATGATGGAGTGTGGTGTGTTATTGGTGTGTTATTGGTTGAATGATGGAGAGTGGTGTGTTATTGGTTGAATGATGGAGAGTGGTGTGTTATTGGTTGAATGAAGGAGAGTGGTGTGTTATTGGTTGAATGATGGAGAGTGGTGTGTTATTGGTGTGTTATTGGTGTGCTATTGGTTGAATGATGGAGAGTGTTGTGTTATTGGTTGAATGATGGAGAGTGTTGTGTTATTGGTTGAATGATGCAGTGTGGTGTGCTATTGGTGTGTTATTGGTTGAATGATGGAGAGTGGTGTGTTATTGGTGTGTTATTGGTTGAATGATGGAAAGTTGTGTGTTATTGGTTGAATGAAGGAGAGTGGTGTGTTATTGGTGTGCTATTGGTTGAATGATGGAGAGTGTTGTGTTATTGGTTGAATGATGGAGAGTGGTGTGTTATTGGTGTGTTATTGGTGTGCTATTGGTTGAATGATGGAGAGTGTTGTGTTATTGGTTGAATGATGGAGAGTGGTGTGTTATTGGTGTGTTATTGGTGTGTTATTGGTTGAATGATGGAGAGTGTTGTGTTATTGGTTGAATGATGGAGAGTGGTGTGTTATTGGTGTGTTATTGGTTGAATGATGGAGAGTGATGTGTTATTGGTTGAATGATGGAGAGTGGTGTGTTATTGGTTGAATGAAGGAGAGTGGTGTGTTATTGGTGTGCTATTGGTTGAATGATGGAGAGTGGTGTGTTATTGGTGTGTTATTGGTTGAATGATGGAGTGTGGTGTGTTATTGGTGTGCTATTGGTTGAATGATGGAGATTGGTGTGTTATTGGTGTGTTCTTGGTTTAATGATGGAGAGTGGTGTGTTATTGGTTGAATGAAGGAGAGTGGTGTGTTATTGGTGTGTTATTGGTTGAATGATGGAGTGTGGTGTGTTATTGGTGTGCTATTGGTTGAATGATGGAGAGTGGTGTGTTATTGGTTGAATGATGGAGAGTGGTGTGTTATTGGTATGTTATAAGCTGAATCACAGAGCACAAAAATTAAAAGGTCCCACAGCAGACAACCGTTGGTCGTGAATAAAGTGTTAGAGATGTCAGTACACTAGAGATGTCAGTACACTAGAGATGTCAGTACACTAGAGATGTCAGTACACTAGAGATGTCCGTATATTAGAGATGTCGGTACACTTAAGTAAGAGGTCGGGCAGGGAGTTCCTTTTCCTCGCTGTCTTCCGTTCTGAACAGTAAGCCAGGTACATTTTTTACAACTGAGTCGACTACAGTACTGTTGGTGAGAGTTGAATCCTGTACCTTAGCCGGGAAAAGCGAGTAGTCTACCATAATATTAATGGGACGCTTGACCCTCACAAAATAAACAAGATATAGCAACGGCATTTTCCAAAATAACAAGTTGTTATATTTTGCAGTAAATGTTTTCCTTCAAAGTGAGACACACAATTTCAAAAAAACAGTGATCTGTAACCAGGAGAAAAATTCTCCTGTCACTTGCGTACCTGCTCGTTCTAGCTCTTACAATTAGCAGACTTGACAATGAGGGTAAACGCTGACACAAGAGATCAGGACTCCAGCTTGATGCAATAGTCTGTGGTGTCTCTTAGATGCAGTAGAGAGCCTAGTTCACAGATACATTCTCTAAGCCCACCATTTATCAAGTAGACAGCCTAGTTAACAGATACATTCTCTAAGCCCACCATTTATCAAGTAGAGAGCCTAGCTCACAGATGCATTCTCTAAGCCCACCATTTATCAAGTAGAGAACCTAGTTCACAGATACATTCTCTAAGCCCACCATTCATTTATCAAGTAGACAGCCTAGTTCACAGATATATTCTCTAAGCCCACCATTTATCAAGTAGACAGCCTAGTTCACAGATACATGCTCTAAGCCCTTTCATTTCTAAAGTAGAGAGCCTAGTTCACAGATACATGCTCTAAGCCTTTTCATTTCTAAAGTAGAGAGCCTAGTTCACAGATACATTCTATAAGCCCTTTCATTTCTCAAGTAGAGAGCCTAGTTCCCCGATACATTCTCTAAGCCTCACCATTTCTCAACAACGCTGACCGGATTTCTTCACCGTTATAATCATCATAAAACCTACCGTTAAACTGGTACTTCATGTTTCCATAACCAGTTCCAGATTGCGCAAGAGATGTTTTGTATTTATGTACATTGCTGATGTCACCATTGATCTGCAGGTGTATTTCTAGAGCGTTCAATACACACATGGATAGGTACTAGATACACACATGGATAGGTACTAGATACACACATGGATAGGTACTAGATACACACATGGATAGGTACTAGATACACACATGGATAGGTACTAGATACACACATGGATAGGTACTAGATACACACATGGATAGGTACTAGATACACACATGGATAGGTACTAGATACACACATGGATAGGTACTAGATACACACATGGATAGGTACTAGATACACACATGGATAGGTACTAGATACACACATGGATAGGTACTAGATACACACATGGATAGGTACTAGATACACACATGGATAGGTACTAGATACACACATGGATAGGTACTAGATACACACATAGATAGGTACTAGATACACACATGGATAGGTACTAGATACACACATGGATAGGTACTAGATACACACATGGATAGGTACTAGATACACACATGGATAGGTACTAGATACACACATGGATAGGTACTAGATACACACATGGATAGGTACTAGATACACACATGGATATGTACTAGATACACACATGGATAGGTACTAGATACACACATGGATAGGTACTAGATACACACATGGATAGGTACTAGATACACACATGGATAGGTACTAGATACACACATGGATAGGTACTAGATACACACATGGATAGGTACTAGATACACACATGGATAGGTACTAGATACACACATGGATAGGTACTAGATACACACATGGATATGTACTAGATACACACATGGATAGGTACTAGATACACACATGGATAGGTACTAGATACACACATGGATAGGTACTAGATACACACATGGATAGGTACTAGATACACACATGGATAGGTACTAGATACACACATGGATAGGTACTAGATACACACATGGATAGGTACTAGATACACACATGGATAGGTACTAGATACACACATGTACATGTACTAGATACACACATGGATAGGTACTAGATACACACATGTACATGTACTAGATACACACATGGTTAGGTACTAGATACACACATGGATAGGTACTAGATGCACACATGGATAGGTACTAGATGTGCACATGGATAGGTACTAGATGCACACATGGATAGATACTAGATGCACACATGGATAGGTACTAGATACACACATGGATAAGTACTAGATGCACACATGGATAGGTACTAGATACACACATGGATAGGTACTAGATGCACACATGGATAGGTACTAGATACACACATGGATAGGTACTAGATACACACATGGATAGGTACTAGATGCACACATGGATAGGTACTAGATGCACACATGGATAGGTACTAGATACACACATGGATAGGTACTAGATACACACATGGATAAGTACTAGATACACAATGGATAGGTACTAGATACACACATGGATACGTACTAGATACACACATGGATAGGTACTAGATACACACATGGATAAGTACTAGATACACACATGGACAGGTATTAGATACACACATGGATAGGTACTAGATACACATATGGATAGGTATTAGATGAACACATGGATAGGTACTAGATGCACACATGGATAGGTACTAGATGCGCACATGGATAGGCACTAGATGCACACATGGATAGGTACTAGATGCACACATGGATAGATACTAGATACACACATGGATAGGTACTAGATGCACACATGGATAGGTACTAGATGCACACATGGATAGGTACTAGATACACACATGGATAGGTACTAGATGCACACATGGATAGGTACTAGATGCACACATGGATAGGTTCTAGATACACACATGGATATGTATTGAATACACACACATATTAATAGGAATTTGATACACACACATTAATAGGTATTGAATACACACACACATTAATAGGAATTTGATACACACACATTAATAGGTATTGGATACACACACACATTAATAGGAATGCAATACACACACACAATAGGTATTGGATACACACACACACACACACATCGATAGGTATTGAATACACACACATGTATAGCTATTGGATACACACCCATGGATCGGTATTGGATACACACACTTGGATAGGTATTTGATACACACACATGGATATGAATTGGATACACACACTTATATATGAATTTGATACACACACACATGGATAGGTATTGGAAACACACACATGGATAGGTATTTGATACACACATGGATAGGTATTGATACACACTTGGATAGGTATTGGATACACAAATGGATAGGTATTGGATACACAAACAAGGATAGGTATTAGACACACATACTGGTTACATAAACATGGGTAGGTACTGAGTATACAAACATGGATAGGTACTTGGTACACAAACATGAATTGGTACTGAGTACACAAAAATGGATAGGTACTGATTACACAAACATGGATAGGTACTGTACATAAACATGGATAGGTACTGGAAACACACAAATGGATAGGTACTGAGTACACAAACATGGATAGGTACTGAGTACACAAACATGAATAGGTACTGGGAACACAACCCGCGATATATACTAGGTACACAAACATGGATAGGTACTGTACACAAACATGGATAGGTACTGGAAACACACAAATGGATAGGTACTGAGTACACAAACATGGATAGCTACTGAGTACACAAACATGAATAGGTACTGGGAACACAACCCGCGATATGTACTAGGTACACAAACATGGATAGGTACTGGGTACACACACATGGATAGGTTTGGTTCAGTTACTGCCTTGGGACAAGAACCAGACCGCAACCTACGACACGACCTTATCTGTGTGGCCTTTGGGTTGAGAGCTAGGCTTACAGTCCCACGGTACCAGGTTTGATACCCGTATGCTCAATTTGAGATGTACGGTAGTAGGCTTTTTCATGGTATAACCGCTCTTCTACCAGTCGACACAGCTGAAAATGGGTACTTTTTTGTGTCTGACGCTTTGGCACGTGTCCTCATATGATTCAGGAAAACTTGTCCGTTTAGTTGTGAATTATAACATCGTGATCAGTTATACGAGGCGTGTTCAAATGAAACCCGACCAAACTGCAACAAGTGAATATACTTACGATGCACATGATGACGTCACTTCAAGTGTAAACAACACATACCAACGGTCAAGTTTGCAAACTTTGCTTATCCTCTGACTCGTAGTTTCCTCAGCAGACCGTTGAAAACATGGCGAGTGTGATACGGAATCGGTCCAGTGTTGATCAGCGGGCGGTGATTCGGCTTCTAACAGCTGACGGAAGTCGACCAGTTGACATTCATCGCAGAATGCAGGCAGTGTATAGTGACAAAAGTGTGTCGAAGACAACAGTGAAGAACTGGACATGTTTAAAGAAGGACGTGAGTTAACGAAAGATCTTCCGAGACCAGGTCAGGCGCATATTGTTGCGTTAGCTCACTTCCTTCTTCAAACATCGTTGTTCCCGCCATGATTTCAACGGTCTGCTGAGGAAACTATGAGTCGGATGATAATGAAAGTTTGCGAACTTGACGGTTGGTATGTGTTGTTTACACGAGAAGTAACGTCATCATGCGCATCGCACGTATGTTCACTTGTTGCAATTAGGTCCGTTTTCCTTTAAACACGTCTCGTATAACATTAGCATGAATGTAAGAACAGTCTTTATGTTAATGTAGCAACTGGTTGACCTATCAACAAAGCGTGACCTTTCATTAACATTGACCTCGTTGTGCTACATAATGTGACTATCAGACAATCTCCGTTTTGCGAAATGACACGTTATCAAAATCCTTAACATCTAGATCATCTACTGAACAGATGTGAGCTGCAAAGCTACAATAATTTTTTGTTTCCTTGGATTGAGAATACAGTATGTCACTTTTATGTGCTTTTTCATTTCTCTTCCTGCAAACTTTTAGGCTGCCTTAATGGCTTATTCGTATTCCGTTTTATTACTTTTGCTTACACAATTTTGAAATTATTTTTACACTTATATTTGTTCCTTTTATCTAGTCTAGGATAAAACGGTGTGCTTTTGTTAATTCTAGTTTTTTTGTGATCTAGCGCCTATACATAATTCAACATTGACGTAGTCGCTGTTCCGAACAGATCCTTCAAATTACTCGTGACATTTTCTCTCATTACGAAACATCATTTTTATGAGGTATAATGTCTCATTTTTAATTGAGCAAATTCAAATATGGCAGCTCTAGTGGCCAGGCTTAGTACATGACATGCTCTCATACAATTGTCTACAATGGCGTCACGAAATTTGTCTATAGAACCCACTGTAGCATGCCTAGGCTTCGGTCCTGTCAGTAAGTTGGCACTAATCTCCAGGCATGTGTTATATGATATTTCCATGTTATGGTATTTCTTCAGTGGAGACGACAGGCTTAAACGATATTCTTGAATCAAAAATGTAGATTTATATTGACAAAGAAACGGAAATAAATGTTTGAGTGGATAAGAAATTAAAAGAACAACTTGAGTGCTTGAATAAACTGTTATTAAATGTTCTTTTGTTTGTGTGATTTCGTGTTTTTGTTGGCGTGCTGTGTGAGAGCGTCAGTACGTGGTTGCTTGGTGCAGGTCGTGTTGTTGTGGGCGTGATGTGTGGGAGTGTTAATACGTGGTTGCTTGGTGCAGGTCGTGTTGGTGTGGGCGTGATGTGTGAGAGTGGCAGTACGTGGCTGCTTGGTGCAGGTCGTGTTGTTGTGGGCGTGATGTGTGGGAGTGTTTGTCCTTAAATGCTTGGTCGGGTCGGGTCTTGTTGTGGGCAATATGTGTGGACTGTTAGTACATAAATGTTTGGCACAGATCGTGTTGTTTTGGGCCTAGATGTGGGAATATCATGGCGTGAATCTCTGGTACAGATTGTGTTGTTGTGGACGTGATGTGTGTGTGTCAGGGGGTGCATTTTTGTTACAGGTCATGTTGTTGTGGACCTTGATGTGTAGGAGATTTAGGGCGTGAATGCTTGGTACAGGTCGTGTTGTTCTGGACGTGATGTGTGGTAGTGTCAGTGAGTGAATGCTTGGTACAGGTCGTGTTGTTCTGGACGTGATGTGTGGTAGTGTCAGTGAGTGAATGTTTGGTACGTGTTGTTGATGACGTGATGTGGTAGTGTTAGTGAGTGAATGCGTGGTACGTGTTGTTGATGACGTGATGTGGTAGTGTCAGTGAGTGAATGCTTGGTACGTGTTGCTGATGGCGTGATGTGGTAGTGTCAGTGAGTGAATGCTTGGTACGTGTTGTTGATGACGTGATGTGGTAGTGTCAGTGAGTGAATGCTTGGTACGTATTGTTGATAGCGTGATGTGGTAGTGTCAGTGAGTGAATGCTTGGTACGTGTTGCTGATGGCGTGATGTGGTAGTGTCAGTGAGTGAATGCTTGGTACGTGTTGTTGATGACGTGATGTGGTAGTGTCAATGAATGAATGCTTGGTACGTGTTGTTGATGGCGTGATGTGGTACTGTCAGTGTGTGAATGCTTGGTACAGGTTGTGCTGTTGGCGCAATGTTTGGGAGTTACAGTACGTGAATGTTTGGTACAGGTCGTGTTGCTAGCGCAATGTTTGGTAGTTACAGTATGTGAATGCTTGGTACTGTGCTGTTGTCGAGATGTAAAGCACTCACCTCTGAGAGCGATAATTGGAAAGTCGTGGGTTAGAGCCCATCAGGTCTCAAGCCACCCCTAGTCTCAAAGAAGTAAGACAGGGTGCCTGCATCCTGAATTACCTCCAGTCTTCTTGATGTATGTCTTGCCACTGGTCCAAGGTAGCTCGGGACCAGAGAGAGAGGTTGATAACTAGCTGAGGCAGATGGGCAATGAACTAGTTTGTACTGGGAGGATTGGTAGAGCCACTACACTTAGCGTCTGTGCATGTGATAATGTGTGTGTACGTGGTGCACACATTGAAAGGAATACGGTCACTGTTGCATTCCAAGCATGTCATAACAGAGGGTCGTGTATGGAACTAGCAACTTCAGAATATAAAGACATCGCTACGAAAAGAGCGCTGCAAATTATCGGATACGTGCTTCCTGTCATTGAGCTGCTGTTGTGATGGCCATCGATCGAAAAGGTTAATCAATCAGACACGTAGCTGTGCGAATGTGTGGCGTATGTTTGTGTGTGTGTATACATGTATGGTGTGTGTGTGTATATACCTGTGAGGTGTGTATGCGTGTGTGTGTATACCTGTGGGGTGTGTATGTGTGCATATAATTGTGGGGTGTGTACGTGCGTGTGTATATTTATACCTGTGGTGTGTGTGGATGGGTGTGTATGTGTGTGTATAACTGTGGGGTGTGTATGTGTATGTACATTCTTGTGGGGTGTGTACGTGTGTGTATATATATATACCTGTGGTGTGTGTGTGGATGTGTGTATGTGTGTGTATACCTGTGGGGTGTGTGTGTGTGTGTGTATACCTGTGGTGTGTTTATACATGTGTAGTGTGTGTATACATGTGTGGTGTGTGTTTACCTGTGTGGTGTGTATGTATACCTGTGTGGTGTGTATATATACCTGTGTGGTGTGTGTTTACCTGTGTGGTGTGTATGTGTATGTATACCTGTGTGGTGTGTGTATGTGTACCGGTCTGGTGTGTATGTATATATATATACCTGTGGTGTATGTGTATACCTGTGTGGTGTGTACGTGTATATACATGTGTGGTGTGTATGTGTGTATAGCTGTGTGGGGTGTATGTGTGTGTATATACCTGTCTGCTGTGTGTGTATGTGTGTATACATGTGTGGTGTGTACGTGTGTGTATATACCTGTGGGGTGTGTGTATATACCTGTGGGGTGTGTATATATACATGTGGGTGTGTGTATATGTGTGTGTATATGTGTGTGTATATGTGTGTGTATACCTGTCTGATGTGTGTGTATGTGTGTACATGTGTGGTGTGTGTTTACCTGTGTGGTGTGTATGTGTATGTATACCTGTGTGGTGTGTGTATGTGTACCGGTGTGGAGTGTATGTGTGTATATATACCTGTGGTGTATGTGTATACCTGTGGTGTGTGTATACCTGTAGTGTGTGTGTGTATACCTGTGGGGTGTGTGTATATACCTGTGTGGTGCGTGTTTATACATGTGTAGTGTGTGTATACCTGTGTGGTGTATGTGTGTGTGTATACATGTGTGGTATGTGTTTACCTGTGTGGTGTGTATGTGTGTATACCTGTGTGGGGTGTATGTGTGTGTATATACCTGTGGGGTGTGTATATATACATGTGGGGTGTGTGTATACCTGTGTGGGGTGTATGTGTGTGTATATACCTGTGGGGTGTGTGTATATATACATGTGGGGTGTGTGTATATGTGTGTGTATATGTGTGTGTATATGTGTGTATATACCTGTCTGATGTGTGTGTGTATGTGTGTATACATGTGTGGTGTGTACGTGTGTGTATATACCTGTGGGGTGTGTGTATATATACATGTGGGATGTGTGTATATGTGTGTGTATACCTGTCTGCTGTGTGTGTATGTGTGTATACATGTGTGGTGTGTACGTGTGTGTATATACCTGTGGGGTGTGTGTATATACCTGTGGGGTGTGTTATATATACCTATGGGGTGTGTGTATATACATGTGGGGTGTGTGAATATATACATGTGGGGTGTGTGTATATGTGTGTGTATACCTGTCTGCTGTGTGTGTATGTGTGTATACATGTGTATTTTGTGTGTGTATACCTGTGGTGTGTGTATGTGTGTGTGCACCTGTGTGGTGTGTGTATACCTGTAGTGTGTGTATACCTGTAGTGTGTGTGTATACCAGTGGTGTGTGTGTATACCAGTGGTGTGTGTGTATACCTGTGGGGTGTGTGTATACCTGTGGGGTGTGTGTATATATACCTGTGGGGTGTGTATGTGTGTGTTCCTGTCAGCTGCCTGCTAATCTACCATTTACTCCATCACACAAATTTCAATCTGACAACGCTTGTCAAAGAGGGCGTTTGACGAATCGGCTTGATATTACCTCTACATGGTTAGCAACAACGTCTGCGACAACACATGTGATGATGTAGCAGGCTTGGACTCTGACAGATAATCAACGACCACAGGCAGGCTGTGAATGTATGTGGCAGCCATGTTCCACTGACTATGAGAAGCCCCGACATGTTTAACCTATCCCAACTATCGTCCCCAGACCAGTTCCGATTACTAAACAAGAACCAGTTTAAATGACCGCTTCCAACAGAGCTAATGTCTGACTGAAGGATTGCCTTTTGAATGAGCAATTTTAAAACCAGTTTTCTATTTCGGACATTACTCATAAAGGTTCGATTAGGAAATTAGTTTATGTAAAAAAAATGTACATCCATTAAAATAAATTGGCTATTATTGTAGACGCTCCTACTAATAAAAACCCACTGACCTCATTCTGATCGGCGGCCATATATGTGTCAGTTGAGTGCAGTCTAACAGAGTTTTCTATTTTGATCACGAGTGGTCTGCCGGGGTCTGTGTGTATGGCAAGGACAAGAATAGCACCACTGACTCACAGAGCGCATGTCATAAGAGGCGACTAACTGTGTGACATGGCATAACACCGGGTGTGGTTAGGTGGTTGTTTAAGAGCAGCATAGATGTCGCCTAACATCGCCCTCTGTAAGCGCTTGTCCCAACGCAGAGGAGTATTAAGCTACTCGAGCCTAGCCCGCTAAGCAGGAAACATTTCTCCCGTCTACATCAAAGGTCGTGCCAGAGCTGGGTGCCTGCACATAGGTATCTACCCCTGTAGAAATACAGGTCGATTAAGAGCTAAGAACTAAGAACTATTGCCAGGCATCGCCCTTATTTGATATTGAAATCTAGAACATTGTACGAGAGATGGTTACATTCTCCTGATTCAGAATGATTATATGTTCGTGATACCTATCATCTTTGTCCATATGTGTACGTTCGTTGCTCAATTATGTATGTGTATGCATTTATGTGTTTGCATTTATGTGTTTGCATTTATGTGTTTGCATTTATGTGTTTGCATTTATGCAGCTTCTTGATTTCATTTAAACAATGTCTACTCGTGAAGCGAGAAAACCTGGTCCAGTGAGATCGATGTATGTCTTCTAACTACTACGACAGGCATTCAAGAAGTCGGTATTGCACAGGCTGTTTTTTCTTTTTGAATCTAAGATACAAATAACAGCTCATTCTGTACAGTGATGGCGACTGTATGCGCAAGCAACCTTTATTGTACCGTCATATTACACAACCCCTTGGCCCACAGTAATTGGAATAAACAGATGTGATGGTCGATGTTTGTATTTATCTCTGGAACAAGGACTTGATCAGAGTCCGGGATATACTAACAGCTCTCAAATGTCTGTGCCTTTGATGTTTATATGTAAATTTAAAGACACACAAACACACAGCCACACCCAAGCACAAGAACACACATACGCACAAACAAGAGCACACATACACACACACAAGAAAATATACAGGCACACCCACACACCATAAATACGCAGATATAAATAGGAAGGGCGTTAAGAAAGTAATGTACTACATCGTGTTTCTCAGGTCAGGTCATCCCGTAACCGGTGAGGTCGTTGGGGCACACATGAAGACATCCTCACAACCCCACGCCACCCTTCTCTGTCAGCGGCCGCTGCTTGTGCCTCCTCGATTCAGAGAATTGCTATTCTTGTATGTTGTCCTCCCACCTCTTTTTTGGGCCAGCCTCTTCGTCGTCTGCCTTGATCTTTCCGTGCAGGATCGTATTTTCAAGACCATTTGACCTCGATATGTGACCGTACCAAAACCGTTTGACCTCGATATGTGACCGTACCAAGCGAGTTTCCTTCTTCTGGCAGTTGCCAAGAGGTCCTCAAAAGACCCTATTGCTGTTGTAATTCTCTCTCGTATTTCCTCATTTGTAACTCGATCTTTGTACGTGACGTTTAAGTCTTCGGAAACATCTCATCTCTAAGGCCTGTATTCTTCGCTGAAGGTCAGATGTAACTGTCCATGTCTCACAAGCATAGAAGAATATTGACAGGACCAATGTACGCATTAATCTGATTTTCGTGCATAGTGCTAACAGAATTGACAAAAATGGTGACTGCTCGAAAGAAATCAGAAGAAGACTAGCTATAGCAATGCAGAGACTGAACAGCCTGAAGAAATTATGGCAGGGCACCAACAAAACGATAAAAGTAAAAGTCTTGAGAGCCTGTGTTTTTCCTGTGGCAGCTTATGGCTGTGAAGCATGGACGATTACCAAAACTTCTAGACAAAGAATCGAATCCTTCGAGTCAAAATGTTACAGAAAGATCCTCAGAATACCCTGGACAGAGAAAAGAACAAATGTAGACATTCGGCAAGAGCTGAGCATAGAGGAGAACTGGTTTGTCAATTCCATTTTGGCTAGAAAATGTAAATACTTTGGTCACATCAAGAGACACAACGGTCTTGAGAGAACGGTCATGGAGGGTATGGTGCCAGGCAAAAGAGGAAGGGGTAGACCAAGAAGATGATGGCACCAAGATATCCAGGAATGCCTTAGTATAACAGTGGCGGAAGGTGGTGTTTTGGCAAGGTGACGAGTTTCTTTCAGACAGACTGTGATGGGAGCGACGTTCTAAAAAGGACATGCTACATGATGATGAAGTGCTAACCGTTTATCTTGCCAGATTTTATTAAGCCGTGCAAGCGCCGTATTGTCTGTGCCATTCTGGCCAACACTTCACATTTTGATCCTTCATACCTGACAATCGAATCCAGATATTTAAAACGGTCAACCACTTCGAGTTCCTGGCCATTATCTCAGGGGCTGTTTATTAAAAAATCATGACATTTCTACACAATATACGTGGATATCTCATGTAAACATCTGTATTATTCAACATAATCCCCATAAACATGTACAGCTTTATGTCAGCGTGAAACAAGTTCATGTATTCCTGGCCCGTACCAGATTTTGTCTTGATCATGTAGCCATTTCTTGACACAAGGCAGTGATCATGACCTTTCCAGCTGAAGGAGTTTTGAATTGTGTTCTACCTGGCGATTGCGGGTGATTCCAGTCCATGGACTGTCTTTTTTGTCTAAGGTTCAAATTGATGTGACAAGATTTCGTCACCAAAATTATATTAGCCATAATGTTCTATGCGCCGGCATTGAAACGCTCCAACAATTCAGAACAAATTGTTTTCTTCAGCAATCGGTCGTCATTTGTGAGACGTCGAGGAACCCATCTTGCGCTAAACCTTAGAAAATCCTAGAGATTTAAACAACTGCATTTGCACTACCAATGATGATTGGCAGCTGTAAGACCATTTTACTTACTTAGTCGCTACTCTTTTACCCAGCAATGTAGATGTTTTATTAGAAAGCGCATCAGACTGTTCTATCCGATGTCTTCCTCTTGGTATGGATCTTTGTTAGTCCACGGACGTATGTTGTAATCCCAGAGAACTTTGGATCGTCCTGAGTCTGGATCTTGACGCTTTGCTTCCCATGACTGTAGTGGTCTCGATTGCTGTCATTGTCCATGGTTCACATCCATAGGTCAAAACTAGTATTATTGAGGAGTGGTTTTTGCAATTGTTTCTGCTAAGATAGATACATCTTCTATGTGTGGCATGACAGAGTTTATCAGATACCGCCGTCGCATAACAAACTTTTGTATCATATCTCCTCTCTATTTCATAAAGTCTGGAAAGACGGACTTAGAGTCAAGCTAAGGAGAAGTGAAGTTTGTGGGAGAATGTACAAGTGGATCAACCACTACCTCAAACAAAGAACGGCCAGAGTCCAAGTACAAGGGCAGATGAGCAAAAAGGTGACACTCGACCAGGGAGTACCCAAAGGGGGAGTACTGTCACCTACACTCTTCTTGGTGTATATAAACGACATTACAGAGAATATACCAAGAAGAGTCCATAGCTCAATGTTTGCAAGCGATCTGGCTATGTGGACCTCTGAAAAGAATCTCACCATAGCAAGAAATCGGATGCAGCAGGCCCTAACATCGCTGGAAGAGTGGGCGAACACATGGATGGTCAAAATAAACAATGAGAAAACCACATATACAATATTCTCGCTTTCAATCAAACCCCAAAACACCTAATTAAGTCTAAATGGCAAATTCCTGCAGCCAAACGACAACCCAACCTATGTGGGAGTCACATTTGATCGGCGCATGACATGGAAAAGTCAGATCGAGAGAAACAGAATGAGAGCCAGAGAAAAAATGGCAATCATGAGGCAAATTTCCTGGCACAAGCTGGGGAGCAGACGAAGGCATACTAAAGAAACTGTACACTGGAAGAGTGAGACCAGTTCTCGAGTATGGCATTGCGGCATGGACAACAGCAGCAAAGGCGAACTTCGATAAAGTTAACAAACTTGAAAACCAAGCCATGAGACTTATAACAGGAGGCATGAAGTCAACGCCAATTGTAGAACTTGAAAAGATTACAAAACTGCAATCCATGACCGATAGAAGAGACTGCAGAGCCCAGCTGCAGTCAGAGAAACTCCGAAGACCGACTGACCACCCAATGCACCAGAGACTAAACAATTTGGGAAATGGGAAACTAAAGCGGAGAAACTTTGCAGAAATAGCCAAAGGAAAGATGCACGAAAATCCCATAGACTCAATATTAACACCAAAGCCCATCACTACTGTACGAAAACCTGCCTGGAGGCAGGATATATTCCCAGAGGTGGTAGAAAATATAGCAGGTATTGGAAACAAAAACTGCCAGACTGAAAAAGAAAGGAGAGATACTACCCTAAGCTTTATATCGAAAAACTACCCAAGCATGGACTGGACCCATGCATACACCGACGGTTGTGTAACAAACACTACACAGAACGGAGGGGCAGGAGCATTCCTGAACCTACCAAATGGCAGAAAAATAACACTGTCATTCGCTACTGGTAAGTACACAAGCAATTTCAGAGCGGAGGCAGAGGCACTAAGGGCGGCAGTGAAAGAAATGGTGACACATAAAGAAAATGAAAGCCATATAGTCCTGCTTACAGATGCTCTGGCCGTAGTCACAGCGCTAAAAAGCCAGAAAAACACTGAGCTTAATGACTTAAGAGCAGTACTCTGTCAACTATGCCAGCAGTCCGCACCAAAAAGGGTAGTGGTACAGTGGGTCCCATCACACTGCAACATCCAAGGCAACGAGGAGGCAGACAGACTGGCAAAAGAAGGCGCAAGACTACCACAAACAGATACTAGTATGACGTACGAAGAGTCAAAACGGCTTATTAGAGCCAGATACATGACCAAATGGAAATCTGAACATACCGGCTACACCAAAAACGATGCCTATTACCAGTTGAACAGAAGAGAGCAGGTCGTTGTCTTCAGACTTCGCACTGGCCACAATAGACTGAGGTACCACCTATTCAACAAATTGAAGATAGGGGGTACCGACGAATGCCCGTGTGCTACCGGGAAAATAACCGCTGAGCATCTGCTGCTGAACTGCCCGACATACGAGGATCAGAGAGAGCAGATGTGGCCATCACCAGTGGAACCACAAGACAAGCTCTATGGCAGTGTCGACAGCCTCAGGATGACCGCCGCATTTTTCGAAAAAATAATGGTTACTGTCTGACTGCGTACGATGAAGTAGATATCTCCTCTCTGGTATTTTACAGCCCCAAGGAATTTGAACGGCGTGACCTGTTTAAGAAAACTCTTCATCCAGAACAATGTGATGTGTCTCACGTCTTCTTGGGGTCATCAATGTTGTTGTTTTTTCAACTTGTAATGATCATCTCTCGCTTCTCAACTCTCCTTTTTTCCGGATTGAAAAGTTAGTCTGGAGAGGGGCTTCTGTTGGAGAGGGGCTTCTGGTGGAGAGGGGCTTCTGCTGGAGAGGGGCTTCTGATGGAGAGGGGCTTCTGGTGGAGATTGGTTTCTGATGAAGAGTGGCTTCTTGTGGAGAGGGGCTTCTGATGGAGATTGGTTTCTGCTGGAGAGGGGCTTCTGATGGAGAGGGGCGTCTGCTGGAGAGGGCTTCTGATGGAGAGCGGCTTCTGACGGTGAGGGTCTTCTGATGGAGAGGGTCTTCTGATTAAGTAATCAAAGCCATCATCATCAGGGTCATCATCAGTCCCGTAACCGGAACGGTCATTTTGGGCACTAATAATGCATAGTTTTGGACTGGTTTCCGCTACTTCACTTGATTTTGTGCCAGTATATTTGTTGTAGCTATGAACCTTCCCGCCCACTCGGTTGTCCTCCCATATCGTTTTCTGTCTCCATCTCTTACGCTTGCCAGCCACATTACCTTGCAGAACCGTTTTGGTCAATTGATACGATCTTGAAACAAGCCCATACCATGTGAGCTTGCTTGTTTTTACCATACTCAATAAGTGTCATGTTCAATAGGTGTCATGTTCAATAGGTGTCATACTCAATAAGTGTCTTGTTAAATATGTGTCATGTTTAATAGGTGTCATACTCAATAAGTGTCATGTTCAAAAGGTGTCAAACTCAATAGGTGTCATGCTCAATAGGTGTTATACTCAATAGCTGTTATGCTCAATACGTGTCATGTTCAATAGGTGTCATGCTCAATAGGTGTCATACTCAATAGATATCATACTCAATAGTCGTCATGTTCAATAGGTGTCATACTCAATAGGTGCCATGCTCAATTGGTGTCATGCTCAATAGGTGTCATGCTCAATAGGTGTCATACTCAATAGGTGTCATACTCAATAGGTGTCATGCTCAATAGGTGTCATGCTCAATAGGTGTCATGCTCAATAGGTGTCATGTTCAATAGGTGTCGTGTTCAATAGGTGTCATGCTCTAAAGGTGTCATGTTCAATAGGTGTCATGCTCAATAGGTGTCATGCTCAAAAGGTGTCATGTTCAATAGGTGTCATGTTCAATAGGTGTCATGCTCAATAGGTGTCATGTTCAATAGGTGTCATGCTCAAAAGGTGTCATGTTCAATAGGTGTCATGCTCTATAGGTGTCATGCTTTTTAGGTGTCATGCTCAAAAGGTGTCATGTTCAATAGGTGTCATGCTCAAAAGGTGTCATGTTCAATAGGTGTCCTGCTCAATAGGTATCATGCTCAATAGGTGTCATGCTCAATAGGTGGCATACTCAATAGTCGTCATGATAAATAGGTGGCATACTCAATAGGTGTCAGGTTAAATAGTTGTCATGCTTAATATGTGTCATGCACAATAGGTTTCATGCTCAATAGGTGTCATGCTTAATAGGTGTCATACTCAATAGTCGTCATGTTAAATAGGTGTCATGCTCAATAGGTGTCATGCTCAATGGGTATCATGCTCAAAAGGTGTCATGTTCAATAGGTGTGATGCTCAATAGGTGTCATGCTCAATAGGTGGCACACTCAATAGTCGTTATGCTCAATAGGTGGCATACTCAATAGTCGTTATGTTAAATAGTTGTCATGCTTAATAGGTGTCATGCTCTAAAGGTGTCATGTTCAATAAGTGTCATGCTCAATAGTCGTCATGTGGAATAGGTGTCACACTAGACTGCCTCTCTTCCGGGTTAGTACAAACCAGTACATAGGCCATATCATATATCATATATCATATCTCATATATCATTATCGCATCCTATAGACACGAGTAGTGAAGACTCGTCAGTCTTGTAAGACAACTTCCATAAGAGAGAAAACTCTGACCACAAACAACTGCTGCCTTGCAGATAGGCTGGGGACAGCCAAAGACTAAGGAGGGCACCCCTACAGAAACGCCTGTTGAAATCGGATGCACGGGGCCACAAGCCTAACAAAACAGTGCAACGTAAATCGCAGTATGATGACAGTACAACCTATCAGAAAAACGTATGGCGCTCATCCTGCAAGTCCCGCCAGGCAGCGAGAGTGCCGGGCCTCACGCCTCGAAGGGGCCCATCCTTGACTACTGGTGGTCACCCACCTATGTGTTGTGGAGTCAAGGCACATGGCTATGGGGCAACTTCCATTGACCAAAAACTCAAGACCCTCAAAATACTACAGTGGAATGCGGAGGGAGCCATTAACAAAAAAATTTCCCTAACACATCAACTGCATGAAGGTAAGATTGACGTGGCATGTATCCAGGAAACGCACCTCAACAATAATCATAAATTCTCGATCAGAGGATACCAGACCTTCCGTCTCGATAGAGAAGGCCACAAAGGAGGGGTCCTGATACTGACCAGAAACTGCATACCGAGTAGCGCGGTACCTGTCAGTCACACCGGACAAGCAGAAATTGTAGGAGTTGACGTAATGGCTCAAGAGACGAAGCTCCGCATTTTCAATCTGTGCGGACCACCAAATAGAGACCTATCGCTCTCGAGTATGGAGGTCAGAGACTCCTAACTGCATAGTAGTTGGAGATTTCAACAGCCACTCGGAGAGATGGGGATACTCTGAAACAGACAGCAGAGGTGACGAAGTGGAAGATTGGGAGATAGATACAAATCTCTCCCTAATCAATAGGCCGGAGGATAGCCCTAGTTTCTATTCTAGAACATGGCGTACCACCTCGACTCCAGATTTGGCCTTCTCCACACAGGACATACACCATAAAATAGACCGCCAGGTGCTAAACCAACTGGCAGGTAGCGACCACAGGCCGATCAGGCTAGACATTGATATGGAAGTAGGCCCACAGGAAACAAAACCGCTCCCACGTTGGAATTACAAACGAGCCGACTGGGACAGATTTGCAATCCTGACAGATGGGCTGTGTGAAACCATCAACACACGAAACACCAAAATGAAGCCCATGGTGGAAAGCCTAAGCAAGGCAATAATGCAAGCCGCCACTGAAACCATCCCAAAAGGAGCTAGGAAAAACTATAAGCCCTACTGGAATGATGAGTTGCAGAAAGCGGAAGATGCAGTTACAAATGCTAGGAACATGGCAGAGCGAGAACAATCTATGGAGGCAAACATCGCCCACAAAGCCGCCACGGCGAAATACAAATACACTCTCAAGCAAACAGCAAGAGAGAGCTGGAAAAACAAAACAGAAAGCCTAAACCTGGACAAAGAAGGGAACAAGCTATGGAAAATAGTCAGAGCCATGAACGACGAAACCCCCTCAAACAAACAAATTACCATCAAGCAGGGCGAAAACTTGCTCACCGGTAAGAAAGCCGCAAACGCTTTTGTCGATGACTATGCCAGAGCAAACCACATCGAGGTCCCTGCAGATAGGCACACAGACATTTGTGAAGAGCAAAAGGGGCACGACAACACCAATACGGCGCCTGAAGAGCATATGATGGCCAAATTAACAATGAGCGAAATGGAAGAGGCTATGAGAACTTTAAAGAAAAGGAAATCTCCCGGAAAAGACGGGATAACAAACGAAATGCTGATGGGGCTGGGCCAAACAGCGAAGAGGAAATTACTATCGGTCCTGAACCAAAGCTGGAAAAGGGGAATTGTACCCCAGGCATGGAAAGACGCAGTACTTGTACCAGTACCAAAATCAGGAAAGGACAAAACAGATCCAAATGGATACAGGCCCATCAGCCTACTGAGCTGTGTCGGCAAGCTGATGGAACGTATGATAAACACCAGACTGATGTGGCATCTGGAAGAAAAACGAATACTAATTCCACAGCAAGCCGGCTTTAGACAGCACAGATCCACTGAGGACCAGGTCATCCTCATAGCCCGGGAAATAGAAGATGCCTACCAGGCACAGAAACACACAGTTGCGGTTTGGGTGGACCTTGAGAAGGCATTTGACAAAGTCTGGAAAGACGGAGTCAAGCTAAGGAGAAGTGAAGTTTGTGGGAGAATGTACAAGTGGATCAACCACTACCTCAAACAAAGAACGGCCAGAGTCCAAGTACAAGGGCAGATGAGCAAAAAGGTGACACTCGAGCAGGGAGTACCCCAAGGGGGAGTACTGTCACCCACACTCTTCCTGGTATATATAAACGACATTACAGAGAATATACCAAGAAGAGTCCATAGCTCAATGTTTGCAGACGATCTGGCTATGTGGACCTCTGAAAAGAATTTCACCATAGCAAGAAATCGGATGCAGCAGGCCCGAACATCGCTGGAAGAGTGGGCGAACTCATGGCTGGTCAAAATTAACGAGGAGAAAACCCCATGCACAATAATCTCGCTTTCAATCAAACCCCAAAAATACCAAATTAAGTTTAAATGGCAAATTCCTGCAGCCAAACGACAACCCAAACTATCTGGGAGTCACATTTGATCGGCGCATGACATGGAAAAGTCAGATCAAGAGAAACCGAATGAGAGCCAGGGAAAGAATGGCAATCATGAGGAAACTTGCTGGCACAAGCTGGGGAGCAGACGAAGGCATACTAAAGAAACTGTACACTGGAAGAGTGAGACCAGTTCTCGAGTATGGCATTGCGGCATGGACAACAGCAGCAAAGGCGAACTTCGATAAAGTTAACAGACTTCAAAACCAAGCCATGAGAGTTATAACAGGAGGCATGAAGTCAACGCCAATTGCAAAACTTGAAAAGATTACAAAACTGCAATCCATGACCTATAGAAGAGACTGCAGAGCCCAGCTGCAGTCAGAGAAACTCCGAAGACTGACTGACCATCCAATGCACCAGAGACTAAACAATTTGGGAAATGGGAAACTAAAGCGGAGAAACTTTGCAGAAATAGCCAAAGCAAAGATGCACGAAGATCCCTTAAACGCACTAACAACACCAAAACCCATCACTACTGTACGAAAACCTACCTGGAGGCAGGATATATTTCCAGAGGTGGTAGAAAATATACCAGGTATTGGAAACAAAAACTGCCAGACTGAAAAAGAAAGGAGAGATACTACCCTAAGCTTTATATCGAAAAGCTACCCAAGCATGGACTGGACCCATGCATACACCGACGGTTCGGTAACAAACACTACACAGAACGGAGGGGCAGGAGCATTCCTGAACCTACCAAATGGCAGACAAATAATACTGTCATTCGCTACTGGTAAGTACACAAGCAATTTCAGAGCGGAGGCAGAGGCACTGAGGGCGGCAGTCGAAGAAATGGTGACGCATAAAGAAAATGAAAGCCATATACTCTTGCTTACAGGCGCTCTCGCCGTAGTCACAGCGCTAAAAAGCCAGAAAAAACACTGAGCTTAATGACTTAAGAGCAGCACTCTGCAAACTGTGCCAGCAGTCCGCACCAAAAAGGGTAGTGGTACAGTGGGTCCCATCACACTGCAACATCCAAGGCAACGAGGAGGCAGACAGACTGGCAAAAGAAGGCGCTAGACTATCACAAACAGATACCAGTATGACGTACGAAGAGTCAAAACGGCTTATCAAAGCATGATACATGACCAAATGGGAAACCGAACATACTGGTTACACCAAAAACGATGCCTATTACCAGTTGAACCGAAGAGAGCAGGTCGTTGTCTTCAGACTTCGCACTGGCCACAATAGACTGAGGTACCACCTATTCAACAAATTGAAGATAGGTGGTACCGACGAATGCCCGTGCGGTACTGGTAAAATGACCGCTGAACATATGCTGCAGAACTGCCCGACATACGAGGATCAGAGAGAGCAGATGTGGCCATCACCAGTGGAACTGCAAGACAAGCTCTATGGCAGTGGCGACAGCCTCAGGATGACCGCCGCTTTTTTCGAAAAAATAATGGTTACTGTCTGACTGCGTACGAAGAAGAAGAAGAAGAGGAAGAAGAATAGGTGTCATGCTTAATAGGTGTCATGTTCAATAGGTGTCTTGCTCATAAAGTGTCATGCTCAATAGTCGTCATGCTCAATAGTCGTCATGTTGAATAGGTGTCATGATTAATGGTGTCATGCTTAATAGGTGTCACGCTCAATAGGTGTTATGCTCAATAGGTGTCATGCTCAAAAGGTGTCATGTTCAATAGGTGTCATGTTCAATAGGTGTCATGTTCAATAGGTGTCATGCTCAATAGGTGTCATGCTCAATAGTCGTCATGCTCAATAGTCGTCATGCTCAATAGGTATCATACTCAATATGTGTCATGCTCATTAGGTATCATACTCAATATGTATCATACTCAATAGGTGTCATACTCAATAGGTGTCATGCTTAATATGTGTCATGCTCAATAGGTGTCAGGCTCGAAAGATGTCATGCTCATTAGGTATCATACTCAATAGGTGTCATGCTCAATAGGTGTCATGCTCAATAGCTGTCATGCTCAATAGGTGTCATGCTCATTAGGTATCATACTCAATAGGTATCAGACTCAATAGGTGTCCTACTCAATAGGTGTCATGCTTAAAATGTATTATGCTCAATAGGTGTCATGCTCGAAAGATGTCATGCTCAATAGGTATCATTCTCAATAGGTGCCATACTCAATAGGTGTCATGCTCAATAGCTGTCATGCTCAACATGTGTCATGCTCAATAGGTGTCATACTCAATAGATGTCATTCTCAGTATGTGTCATGCGCAATAAGTGTCATGCTCATTAGATATCATACTCAATAGGTGTCATGCTTAATAGGTGTCATGCTCATTAGGTATCATACTCAATAGCTGTCATACTCAATAGGTGTCATACTCAATAGGTGTCATGCTCAATAAGTGTCATGCTCAATAAGTGCCATGCTCATTAGGTATCATGCTCAATAGGTGTCATGCTCAACAGGTATCATACTCAATAGGTGTCATGTTCAATAGGTATCATACTCAATATGTGTCATACTCAATAGGTGTCATGCTCAATAAGTGTCATGCTTAATATGTGTCATGCTCAATAAGTGGCATACTCATTAGGTATCATACTCAATAGATGTCATGCTTAATATGTATCATGCTCAATAGGTGTTATTCTCAAAAGCTGTCATGCTCAATAGGTATCATGCTCAATAGCTCTCATGCTCAATAGGTGTCATGCTTAAACGTGTCATGCTCAATAGATGTCATATTCAAAAGGTGTCATGCTTATTAGGTGTCATGCTCAATAGGTGTCATGCTCATTAGGTGTCATGCTCAATAGGTGTCATGCTTATTAGGTGTCATGCTCAATAGGTTTCATGCTCAATAGGTTTCATGCTCAATACGTTTCATGCTCAATAGATGTCATACTCAATAGGTGTCATGCTTAATGGTGCCATGCTCAATAGGGGTCATGTTCAATAGATGTCATGCTTATTAGGTGTCATGCTCAATATGTGTCATACCTATTAGGTGTCATGCTCAATAGATGTCATGCTCAATAGGTGTCATGCTCAGTTCGTGTCATGCTTAATGGTGTCCCAAACTGCCTTATGTGTGACGTGGTCTAGATACGAAATGCCGAGGATTTGACGTTGACTTTTCATTTCCATTGCTCCAATTCTTCGCTCTAGAACCGTTGTCAGAGTCCAAGTTTCGAACGCTTAAGTTTATACGGAAGTGGCAAGTGCATATATTAAACTCAACGTAAAATTGAAGCCATATCATCAGCAAATGCCAGCTCTAATATGTCTTATCTTGCAGTACCCCAATTAGTACTTGTTGGGATCAAGATGCTGAGCAGCACATGAGCTGCAGTGACCAGCGACCCATAGCTGACTGCTAGCGTCAGAGCCAGCGAACCAAAGCTGCCAAGACCCTTCTACACCTCCACGCGGTGATCCTGGATAACAGGCTGCAGCAGGGCAGACTCGCTAAGGAGAAGGGATCGAAGAAGGAATGCTAGCCCGGTACTCAAAACATGCTTGCTGAAGTCGGATGTGTTGGACCGAAAGGTGCAAATATCGCAGCCAAGCGGTTACCTGCGACACAACGAATTCCGTTATCAGGACTACATTCTGCTACTTAAGCCCTTTCAGGGTTTGATAGCGGGAGATTGAGAATGTACGAAGAAGAAGAAGAGTACTTGTTGGTCCTCTCTCATGGACTTTGATGACAACTCCATGAACAGGATGAAGAGGTATGGAATGACACCAAGTCTTGCCCCACTGGTAGTCTGGAACTTATCTGACGTGTTCTAAAATAGTTTATGCAGGCCTTTTAATAACTTCGTCAAGCGCAGTACACGCAGTTCTAGAGCTTGCTACAGGGGGCCTCATTGGATGCCTTTCCCAGATAAATAAACAGAGGCGAATTTCATCATCATACTAATAACTTTTTTATTCAGTCGTATGAGTGAGAAGATAGGGTCTAGCGTACTTCGGTTTGCACTGAAACTGTATTATACTTTGCTCGTCTGTGTGTCAGCCAGATGTCTTAGTTTCTGCTCCAGTATCCTAGAGCAGGTTTTGTTGGGGACACTAAGGAATGATATGCTTATATGACTTTTTCCCTGCCCATTGTCAAGGTTTTTGAAAATTGCTTGTTTGTGTGTCTCCTCAGTTATTTGGTATAAACTTGTGACATCAGACTGCCTGAAGAACCCTGAGAAGTAACAGTTCATCCGCAGTTACCATATTTTGTACCATTTCCGGTGTTATACCATCGTGCGCAGCTACGATGCCAACCTCAGCGTCTCCATTTTGATGCTTTCCTAGTCTTTGATTTTCTCCTCTGTATTATGGCCTCTCGAACCGGGAACTTGGTCTCCTTCTGCACACAAGAGTTCTGTGAAATAATATTTTCATTTATCCATTAAAGAAGCTTGCTTATCTTTTACGAATTTCAAAAGGCACTATATTTCCTTCCCCATGTTCTTTAGGGTTTTGTAGAACACCTTCTGGTTGTCTCCGGCATACTTTCCCAGTCTTTCTCCTCAGTCCCTCTAGCATGTTTGTTTTGTTGCTAACACTGTTTTCTTGGCTTCCGGTGTGAGTCTTACACGTTCCATGTGATTCTCAGTTTTTCCTTCTGTATTCTTGGCTTCCATGTATAGGTTCCATGTATTTTTCTTTCCCCCTATTATCATTTTGACTACTTCTGCCCAGCAGTGCATTTTGTATATCCATCTTGACACTTGATTCATCGCATGCTTCTGTTGCATCTGTTTGAGGGTAGTCGTGAATTATAACCAACGAGTTTGGGAAGGAAGACCAACGTCTGTTCAGGTAAAACATACTGATTAGACATGTTAGTTTGGTTCAGGTAAAACATACTGATTAGACAATGTTAGTTTGGTTCAGGTAAAACACACTGATTAGACAATGTTAGTTTGGTTCAGGTAAAACACACTGATTAGACATGTTAGTTTGGTTCAGGTAAAACACACTGATTAGACATGTTAGTTTGGTTCAGGTAAAACACACTGATTAGACATGTTAGTTTGGTTCAGGTAAAACATACTGATTACACAATGTTAGTTTGGTTCAGGTAAAACATACTGATTAGACATGTTAGTTTGGTTCAAGTAAAACACACTGATCAGACATGTTAGTTTGGTTCAGGTAAAACATACTGATCAGACATGTTAGTTTGGTTCAGGTAAAACATACTGATCAGACATGTTAGTTTGGTTCAGGTAAAACATACTAGATGAGACCTTCACCTTGGCTTCCTCGTAGACCTTCCTGGAAACGGGCTGTTTTCATGGCAGCCTAGCTAGCAAGATGAGGAATCGTCGTGATCCTCGTAGTAGTGAGCGACATGCAGATGAAGGCAAGCATAGCACAATCGCCTGGAGAACCCAGGTCCACCTTCATCAGCACGCGCGGAATGTGAGGAAAGCTACAACAACCCGCCACATAACATTGATTTTGAGTAATCCTATTCATTGTGGGTATTCAACAACAACAACTACAACAACAACAACTACAACCAAAGAGTTGTTATGTGTTCTTGAGGTCCTCCAGCCCTCCCACTGCCGCAGATATAAGCCGCTGGCATCTGGTCATGTAGTTATATCCCTTTCTTCAAAGCACAATTTGTATCTTCTGACAAGATGGAAAAAGGTAATGATTTGGTACTAACTTCTGGTTCTCTTAGCTGGCATGTCCTTACGATTGCTTAACCTTCATTGGTATTTGGTTTCTTACGTGATTGTGGATGTTGTTTTGGTGGGGTTACTCTTTATGTTGCTGTCTTTATTATCATGCGATAGTGATAACTACTGACTTCTGGTCGTGTTCAGGCAGCGACGTTTCTCGCATCATTCAATAATACTTCGCGATGACGTAACTCATCAAGGATTTCTTTCTTTGTCGAATTACATCGAGAGTATGTATTCGTATGTATGCGCTTGTGGGGGGGGGGGGGGGGGGACTTTCTCTCTGTGATTATCATGTTCTGCTCGTTGCAGAATCTCAGGAGTCGACTTGCAAACTCAATTAAAACATGTTTGCAGTATTTCTCAATTACTCCACCCCATCTAGAATGATCTTTCCCATCTCTGGCACTCAAATCTCAAAGAATGATGTTCAGCTTTTGGCATTGGTCTACTGCCTTTTCAAGCAGTTCCAAGACCTCGTTTTTATCCTCTGCTATCTCCCCCCTCATTCGAATAAAAAACAATGACGATATTAACTAATTTGCCTTCTTCTTTGAGGTCCAGTACCATAACGTGGTCGGAGACAAATCTGCATCCGTTCATGTTGTCACTTTATCCCGTGGACCCAATACAGCCCACTCTTCGTTTGACTTGGCCGGTAGTGGAAACTCTGCTGTATAGAAGTATATTACTCTGAAGTTCAATGACCCGCTGTCCTGTTACCTTAGTTTCTATTATAGCTAAGTACTCCAATTTAGATATCATTTCTTCAATGAGTTTATTCTCCTTGCCATCTCTGCCTCTATTATTCCATTTTCCAAAAATCGTAGTCCGTAATTCAGGCCAGTTCGTCATCTTTAAGGTCTGCCCGGTTATCTTCATTTATTGAATGTGTAATCGGTTGGTTAAACTAACTGGTGATTAGCCCGTTGTGTTTTTGCATGATGGAGGGGCTACTTTCTTTTAATCCTTATGCAGTCACCATTTCTGGTTTGCGGCTGTTTATTCTGTATTCACAACTAGCCTCCAAATGAAGAGGTCATTCAGCTAACGTCCAGCCACTGATGTCCAACTCCTCCTCAAGGCACTTTTAACTTAGGACGTAAATATTTGCACATTGTCTTCGATATAGACTGTATTACTACATGATTGTGTATTATTACTGAACTACCCACTACACACGGGCGCAGAAATATCGGTGCCGATCGATGATCCAATCACGGTGTTCGGAGGAAGACAAGAGAACAGCGATTTACTGCCCATCTAAAGAGCGCGTCTGTTGAAAACGCCAGTTACCGAGGAACGGCTTGCTAGAGTTTGGTAAAGCTGCATTCACAGGGGATATCCATACATTGTCGTATCCAATTGTATATTCTGCCACTTACAGCTATTGTGTACATGAAATATTTGTCGACATTGTTAGAAACGCTTCACTTTGCGATAATATAAACAGCTCAACTTATCTAACGTTTCACAGTTCTCGACATATATTTTACCTGATGTGTTCCCGTAGATTTATATAATGGGCATTCCCATTCATATGCACACACACACACTCTTACGTACATACACATACATATAAATTATAACGCTATTTAAAACCACTGCTACAATTTAATATTAAAAGATTAGTCAATATGCGAGCATTAACGATCATGTAACGGATTTGTACATAAATGTATATTTGTCTGAAAATGTATATCGATCTATGTCTTTTGTAACGATATCAGAGCAACTTTGTCATGTTAATTATTCCTGACACCTGTTAATCAGATTTATCGTCGTTTGTGTAAGCCTCAGAACTAGAAGGGCAGTAAAGAGTCATAGATCAATCACTGAAAAATCTATTTTAAAGTTAAAAAGTCCGCAAGGTTTTAATGTTGAATTGCTTTATTTGATTGGAGACTATATGTGCGCCAACTCTGATCTGAACACACCCAACGCAACAGATACAGTGCACTGTCCCTTGTGAAACAAGCCAATATTTCTGATTTTGTTGTGTCCCTGCTCTCACCTTCACCATGGTGTCTACAATGATCCAACCAGCAGCTGTGCGCCTCGGTGCTTTTGTGACTTTCATTGCTATTCTCACAATATCACATATAGGTAAGTGTGCCATTAAGTTTTTATTAATTAGTAATTAGTCTGTCTCACGACATGTCACCGTGAGGTTGAATCCGTTACATTTGGTTGTACCAATAAGACTGTAACAATGACAGCTTAAGACCAGAATTTACCCAGTTTATGAAATATCCCTGTATTATGTCACTAACATTAATTCAATCACAGGGGTAGAAGATGCGACAACGAATGATCTGACAGCAGTCAGCAAATCAAATTTGACCCATTGCATCAGCGCCAGCAAACAGCAGGCCGATACCATATTGCACCTCCCAGTGGCGGCCCTAGAAACAGGTGGCGGCCCTAGAAACAGGCTGCACTAGAATAGTATTGCTAAGAGATTAGAGATCGAAGAAAGAAGATAAACCCTGTCCAAAGTATGCCGTACTGAAATGGAATGTACCGGGCAGAAAGGTGCAGATATCGGAGACTCGTTGTAAACTACAAAACATCACAAACTTTTTCAGGATGCACGTCGAAGATGAAGAAGAAGAAGGAGGAGAAGTAAAGAATGAACAAGAAATAGAAGAAAGAGAGGGAGAAGGAGCAGGAGGAGGAGAAGAAGAAGAAGAAGAAGAAGAAGAAGAAGAAGGAGCAGGAGGAGGAGGAAGATAAGGAGAAGAAAAGAATTAACAAGAAAAAGATGAAGAAGAAGAAGAAGAAGGAGGAGGAAGATAAGGAGAAGAAAAGAATGAACAAGAAAAAGAAGAAGAAGACGAAAAAGAAGATGAAGAAGGAGAAGAAGAAAAAGAAGAAAAAAGAATGTTATAACATTTTTACAATACTGTTCCATTTTCTTAGAATCGAAATGGGAAACACGTTTTCTCTTCCTTTATTCTTCTCTCTATCGGTTTTTGTGAACATATTTTGTTGCTGTTCTCTCAATCACGTTCTCTTATTCATAACTTTCTCTGTGTCTACCCCAAATGTTCTCTTAATCTCATTCTCTTATTCATGACTTTCTCTGTGTCTACCCTATATGTTATCTCAATCTCTTTCTCTGTTTCTCTTTCTTTCTCTATCTGTATCGACCACAAATAGTCTCTCGCTCTTTCTCTCCCCAAGATCCAAGCCTAGATACTCAAAACACGCCAAGAACTAAACAGTGTGTACATGTTTAAGCCACATAACGTAGGAGATACTCACATCAAAAAGAACCGTGTAATTGTGTTCGATATCAGCCAGAGAGAAGGGATCAAGACGCTGAGTAGCGTATGCGCTGCTGTAGTCAGCGATCCATAGCTGACTGCTAGCGTCAGGGCCAGCGAACCAGAGCTGCCAAGACCCTTCTACACCTCCATGCAGTGATCATGGATAACAGGCTGCAACAGATCAGACTGGCTAATGAGAAGAAATCGAAGAGCGAATGCTACCTGGTACTCAAAAAATGCTTGCTGAAGTCGGATGTGTTTGACCGAAAGGTGCAAATATCGCAGTCAGGCTGTAAATTGCGACACAAGGCATTACGTTCTCTGGACTACATTCTGTTACTTAAGCTCTTTTAGGGTTTGATAGCGGGAGATTGAGAACGAACGAAGCCAAGCAAAGACAGTGAGAAAAAATTAAATGAACAAAATGTTTAAAGGTGATTAAAATAACATTTAACCAAAATAAAAAGATGCGTATGGTTAGATACCGCACCGAGACGAGAACACAAACAAAACCTACGTTTCGACCAATAAGCCATCATCAGGGACTACAAATAACAACAGTGCTGAACTAGCAAATCAACATATAAGGAAAAAATGGTCTACTTATCTGATATAGTGTCTATCATCGCGATTTGTCAGGTCGATATCGGACAGTGCTGTCTGTGATAACGTCTTAGGGATATCATTTGACTAGGACACATATATATATGTGTAATCATGTGAAACCAGGTACCACTTGCATCTTGCGTTAAGGGAAGTCTTTCAGCAGACTTAACCGCTGGTCAGGAATGAAGTGTTAGAGACGTCAGTATACTAAGTCTCAGCTTGTGAGGTGGGGTGGTCAGTTCCTTTCCTCGATGTATTTTCCTTCCCTAACCGTTAGTCAGGTACCCATTCACTGCTGAGTTTACTGGGGGCACAGTAGTCACGAGGTAAGGTGTCCGCTTCGGGAGCAGGAGATAGTGGGTTCGAATCCCGATTGCGACCTGTATTTTTTAACGTGGATCTTCTGGTAAAAATTCCGTTGATCTCTGGGTAGAGAGAACGGACAACCACGTCCAGTGTCGAGCACGTTAAAAATCCATTGGCAATTAGAAATAAAAAAACAGTAGGCTTAAAGGCCGCTGCCTGGATACATTTCTAGTTATAAATATATACAAAATTGTTTGTACCTTTCCCCCAGACCTACTGAGCTGAAGTAAGTTTACAATATCTACTACTGATAGCCAATAGCCTTCGGAAACCTGGAATCATACATTAGAATGCCTGTTTGAATACCAGGCCGCTCATTGACTGAGACTTGTCGGTAACGGAGGTTGAGTCCAGAATTGTTGCCGTGGGAAGCAATATGTTCTTGCCCTATTCCCCTCAGACCCGCTATATTGAATGAGCCGCATTGAAACCAAATATAAGCTCTATTTAATCATTTATGTAACCAATAGCGACAGCTATTGGTTTTCCCGCCCTTTTTCATGGCCACTTACTTCCATTGTCTTTCAGTCCGGATAAGTGACAGTTAACTCTCTTTGGATTCTTGTCCGCACTTCGTGTCTCGTCCTCCGTATTATACTGAGAGTTAACACTCTATGTATTATTGTGTCCACTTCATGTCTCGTCATCCATGTTATACTGAGTGCCAGACATGATCTATCTATCTATCTATCTATCTATCTATCTATCTATCTATCTATCTATCTATCTATCTATCTATCTATCTATCTATCTATCTATCTATCTATCTATCTATCTATCTATCTATCTATCTATCTATCTATCTATCTATCTATCTATCTATCTATCTATCTGTCTGTCTGTCTGTCTGTCTGTCTGTCTGTCTGTCTGTCTGTCTGTCTGTCTGTCTGTCTGTCTGTCTGTCTGTCTGTCTGTCTGTCTATCTATCTATCCATTATATGTTTGTCTGTATGTGTCTGTGAGTCTGTCTGTCTGTGTGTCTGTGTGTCTGTCTGTCTGTCTGTGTGTCTGTCTGTCTGTCTATCTTGGTATTTATTAGTTGAAGCCCTATGCTCCACAGAAAGCACAACATATGTTCATGGATGAATGTATGAATATGTGTTTCACACGACAATGTCACCCGCTGCACGTATACTCCTCTGTGTCTTCTGTGGTGGTGTGTTTCAATAACTTGAGTGGTCTTGGTCACTGCTTCCCTAAACTGCACATTGGAACAAGCAAGAATAATAAGGTTATACTTTGGGTAAACAAGGGTAAACAAGGGTAAACAAGGTATATAAGGGTCAATAATCTGAAAGAGAGGAAGTGTAGGATGTCCATGTTATGGGTGAAGGGGTGTGGGAGGTAAGACTGCTACTTGGCCAATCACTTGATCTCGGTACAAGTGAGACACTCAAAGACATATCGCCAAACACGACAAACGTGATTATAATACAATAGTTGATCGATACAACAATAACAAATACAATGACAATTAGTAGCGTCCTAGTTGTATAATTTATCAACCGCTTCACGTGGTATAACAGGAAAAACGCTTCAGGAAAAACGCTTCAGGTGCTATAACAGGACAAACGCTTCAGGTGGTATAACAGGACAAAGGCTTCAGGTGGTATAACAGGATACGCGCTTCAGGTGGTATAACAGGACAAACGCTTCAGGTGGTATAACATGACAAATGCTTCAGGTGGTGTAACAGGAAAAACGCTTCAGGTGGTATTACAGGACACACGCTTCAGGTGGTATAACAGGACAAACGCTTCAGGTGGTATAACCGGACACACGCTTCAGCTGGTATAACAGGACAAACGCTTCAGCTGGTATAACAGGACACACGCTTCAGGTGGTATAACATCACAAACGCTTCAGGTGGTACAACAGGACAAACGGTTCAGGTGGTACAACAGGACAACCGGTTCAGATGATACAACAGGACAAACTCTTCATGTAGTATAACAGGACAAACGGTTCCGCTGGTACACAAGGACAAACGGTTCAGGTGGCCCAGCAGGACAAACGATTCAGGTGGTACAGTAGGACAAAAGGTTTATGAGGTACAACAGGACAAACGGTTCAGGTGGTATAACAGGACAAACGGTTCAGATAATACAACAGGACAAACGCTTCAGGTAGTATAACAGGACAAACGGTTCCGCTGGTACACAAGGACATACGGTTCAGGTGGTACAGCAGGACACACGGTTCAGATGGTACACACGGACAAACCGTTCAGGTGGTACAACAGGACAAACATTTCAGATGATACAACAGGACAAACGGTTCAGGTGGTACAACAAGACAAACGGTTCAGGGGGTACACAAGGACAAACGGTTCAGGTGGTACAACAGGACAAACGGTTCAGGGGGTACAACAGGACAAACGGTTCGGGTGGTACAACAAGACAAACGGTTCAGGGGGTACACAAGGACAAACGGTTTAGATGATACAACAGGACAAACGCTTCAGGTAGTATAACAGGACAAACGGTTCCGCTGGTACACAAGGACAAACGGTGCAGGTGGTACAGCAGGACAAACGGTTCAGATGGTACACACGGACAAACCGTTCAGGTGGTACAACATGACAAACAGTTCAGATGATACAACAGGACAAACGGTTCAGGTGGTACAACAAGACAAACGGTTCAGGGGGTACACAAGGACAAACGGTTCAGGTGGTACAACAGGACAAAGGGTTCAGGGGGTACAACAGGACAAACGGAACAGGTGGTACAACAATACAAACTGTTCAGTGGGTACACAAGGACAAACGGTTCGGGTGGTACAACAGGACAAACAGTTCAGGTGGTACAACAGGACAAACGGTTCAGGTGGTACAACAGGACAAACGCGTTGTAAACCTGGGCTTTTGTTTTTCTGTTGACCGAATCTGTTTTTCGGTTTCAATTTTTTTCGACTACTGTTACACGTGTTTTCATTAAGTAGGGAATCAGCTGGCCGAGTGGAGTGTGAATGTCGATGTTTTGATCAAGAGGATAGGAGTTTAAAACCTCGGTAAGGAGTACGTTTTGTTTTTATCAAAGGTGAAATAAAATCTTAGCCTGTGTAGTGAGTGGCGACTGTAGAACAATTTACCTTTATTCCTCAACCTTCTAAATCATCCAGGTAGATTTCAGCTGGGGGAATATACACACCAGACACAGTTTAGTAGTCGTTTGGTACACGATAGGCTGCCGGATGATGATGATGATGATGGTGAAGATGATGGTAATGGTGATGATGATGGTGATGATGGTGATGATGGTGATGGTGAGGATGATGGTGATGGTGGTGGTGATGGTGATGATGATAGTGATGGTGATGATGATGGTGATGGTTGTGATGATGGTGATGATGATGATGGTGAGGATGATGGTGATGGTGGTGATGGTGAGGATGATGGTGATGGTGGTGGTGATGGTGATGGTGATGGTGATGATGATAGTGATGGTGATGATGATGGTGATGGTGGTGATGATGGTGATGATGATGATGGTGATGGTGATGATGGTGATGGTGGTGATGATGGTGATGATAATAATGGTGATGTGATGATGGTGATGGTGGTGATGATGGTGATGGTGATGATGATGGTGATGGTGGTGATGATGATACAGAATCCGTGAAATGGCGATCGACACTATGTACCAGTTTGTAATCAAACATGCGTGGGGTAGGTAATGAGCGCCTGAGAGGACGAAGCAGCAGTTTGCACATCCACCGAGCTACTCAGTTTTTCAGTAGTTACGTATTTCTTCGCTTGCTGAATGAGAGATAAAGAGAAACAAAGAGAGAGAGAGAGAGATAAAGGAAGAGAGAGGCAAAGAAAGAAACACAGAGAGAGAAAGAGAAAGAGAAAGAGATAGAGAAAGAGAGAGTGCTAAAGGAGAAGGAGAGAGAGAGAGATATAAAGGAAGAGAGAGGCACGGACAGAAACAGAGAGATAACGGAAGAGAGAGGCAGAGAGAGAGAAAGACACAGAGAGAGAAAGAGAAAGAGAGAGATAGAGGAAGAGAGAGGCAGAGAGAGAGAAAGAACCAGAGAGAGAGAAAGAGAAAGGTAAAGGAAGAGAGTACATGAGAAAGTACACGTACATGAGTGAGTACACGTACATGAAAGTGTACACGGACATGAGAGTGTACACGGACATGAGAGAGTACACGTACGTGAGAGAGTACACGTACATGAGAGAGTGCACGTACATGAGAGAGTACACGTACACAAAATTAATGAAACCAACTACAAGTAATGGTTCAGTGATCGCAAGAAACGCATAACACAACTGAACGTCTTTATACTGTTTTAGAAGACTCAGCAGAGTCTATATACAACCAGTTTCTTTTACATTCACTTGATCTGAAAATAGCCTTGCGCATACTTACTATTCTTGAATGTATTAAATTACCCTGCCTCAACTATTTCCCGAGCAAATGCATTTGCTAAATGCGCATGTTAAACTAGGACACAATGAGCTTGTCTATCAGCACTCAGTTTCCCACGTGACCTTACTCCCTCGCACTTCTCCTGTATCCCTACTTAGAGTAACTCCTTACTTCACGTGCCCACTGCACCACGTTGTGCGGTAAATGAACGGGGTTCAGCTACTTGGACTGTCGTGTCGTTTCGCTAAAGCAGGTCTTCCATCGTACATGCGTTGTAGGCTTAGGCTTTGGATGGAAAGCCCCAGTGACCGCACCAGCACAAAAATAGATAAAGGCAATGCGTCAGTAACCGCGCATGACAAAAATAGATAAAGGCAATGCGTCAGTGACCGCACTGGAACAAAAATAGGTAAAGGCAATGCGTCAGTGACCTCACAGGACAAAAATAGATAAAGGCAATGCGTCAGTGACCGCACAGTACAAACATAGATAAAGATAATGCGTCAGTAACCGCACAGGACAAAAATAGATAAAGACAATGCGTCAGTGACTGCAACAGGACACAGATAGATAAAGGCAATGCGTTAGTGACCACACTGGAGCAAAATATATTAATACAATGCGCCAGTGACTGCACTTGGACAAAAATAGATAAAGACAATGCGTCAGTGAAAGCACCAGGACAAAAATAGATGAAGGCAATGCGTCAGTGAAAGCACCAGGACAAAATAGATAAATTTAATGGCTCAGTGGCCTCACCAGGACAAAAATGGATAAAGGTAAGGGCTCAGTGGCCTCTCCAGGACAAAACCATATAAAGGTAATGGCTCAGTGACCTCTCCAAGACAACACATATATTAGTAATGGCTCAGTGACCACAGAAGGACAAAAGATATATAAGTAATGGCTCAGTGACCACACTAGGACAAAACCATTTAAAGGTAATGGCTCAGTGACCACACTAGGACAAAACAACATATATAAGTAATGGCTCAGTGACCACACTAGGACAAAACATATAAGTAATGGCTCAGTGACCTCTCCAAGACAACACAAATATAAGTAATGGCTCAGTGACCACACTAGGACAAAACCATTTAAAGGTAATTGCTCAGTGACCACACAAAGACAAAACATATATAAGTAATGGCTCAGTGACCACACTAGAACAAAACCATTTAAAGGTAATGGCTCAGTGACCACACTATGACAAAAACATATAAGTAATGGCTCAGTGACCACAATAGGACAAAACCATTTAAAGGTAAAGGCTCAGTGACCACACCAGGAAACAACTTTTAAAGTTAATGGCTCGTGACCTCTCCAGGACAAAACATATAAAGGTAATGGCTCAGTGACCTCTCCAGGACAAAACATATAAAGGTAATGGCTCATTGACCTCACCAGGACAAAACATGTGAAGTTAATGGCTCATTGATCTCACCAGGACAAAACATGTGAAGGTAATGGCTCATTGACCACACCGGGCCAAACACAAATGTCTCTCACACTACGATCATAATGTTTTCGTCAACCTCAAATGACAATTATTGTTATTTACATGTGCGAATTAGTTTTGTTATTCCATTACTTCGATTAATGGTAATGTCTGTTGTGCCTCTTCTCACATTGTGTAGTCACGAAGACTTTATGTGTCGTTCAGAATGCAGCTTCTGTTTATTTATGTTGAAACTTCGACGTGATGTTCGTTGGTAAATGACAACATCTTATGTGTTTGTGTGGCCATACTGTGACATGTCTCCCATAATCTTATGTGTTTGTGTGGCCATATTGTGACCCGTCTCACATAATCTTATGTGTTTGTGTGGCCATATTGTGACCCGTCTCCCATAATCTTATGTGTTTGTGTGGCCATATTGTGACCCGTCTCCCATAATCTTATGTGTTTGTGTGGCCATATTGTGACCCGCCTCACATAATCTTATGTGTTTGCGTGGCCATATTGTGACCCGTCTCCCATAATCGTATGTGTTTGCGTGGCCATATTGTGACCCGTCTCACATAATCTTATGTTTTTGCGTGGCCATAATGTGACCCGTCTCACATAATCTTATGTGTTTATGTGGCCAAAGTGTGACCCGTCTCCCATAATCGTATGTGTTTGTGTGGCCATATTGTGACCCGTCTCACATAATCTTATGTGTTTGTGTGGCCATATTGTGACCCGTCTCACATAATCGTATGTGTTTGTGTGGCCATATTGTGACCCGTCTCCCATAATCTTATGTGTTTGTGTGGCCATATTGTGACCCGCCTCACATAATCTTATGTGTTTGTGTGGCCATATTGTGACCCGCCTCACATAATCTTATGTGTTTGCGTGGCCATATTGTGACCTGTCTCCCATAATCGTATGTGTTTGCGTGGCCATATTGTGACCCGTCTCACATAATCTTATGTGTTTGTGTGGCCATATTGTGACATGTCTCCCATAATCTTATGTGTTTGTGTGGCCATATTGTGTCCCGTCTCACATAATCGTATGTGTTTGTGTGGCCATATTGTGACATGTCTCCCATAATCGTATGTGTTTGTGTGGCCATATTGTGACATGTCTCCCATAATCTTATGTGTTTGTGTGGCCATATTGTGACATGTCTCCCATAATCGTATGTGTTTGTGTGGCCATATTGTGTCCCGTCTCCCATAATCTTATGTTTCCTCGGTTCTTACATTCACTAACTTGCTTTTATTTGCTACTGTATTATGTTGCAGCATCGGTCGGGGCAAGTGATCGTCTCATTATACCTTTCATAGTTTCGTTAACATGTATCAGGGAACGAAGGCCAGCACAGCTAGAGATTAGCAGGAGAACGTGTGGACAGCTAGAACATAACAGGGGACGGAACAATAGAGCTTCACCGAACATACTTGTAAAGTGAGGAGCGGAGAGGGGGTGGAACAGGATGTGAACAAAAACACTTGTTGGGGGACAAGTAGAAATTTCAGACCGATTAACCAAAGTCACGTGGGTGGACACACGAGGACGAGTCAATCTAATTGTGGTGGGTGGTCTCAGTAATATTAGCTGCAGTAGTTCAGGTTGACGGGTTGACCAGGAAGTGAATGGATGTGTGCTGAAATTTTAGGGTTATCTTTTTTCTCACGTGGGTCCGCAGCTGGTGGGTGGGTGTGGGGTGTCAGCTGGTGGGTGGGTGTGGGGTGTCAGCTGGTGGGTGGGTGTTGGGTGTCAGCTGGTGGGTGGGTGTGGGGTGTCTGCTGGTGGGTGGGGTGTGTGCTGGTGGGTGGGTGTGGGGTGTGTGGGGTGTCTGCTGGTGGGTGGGTGTGGGGTGCCTGCTGGTGGGTGGGTGGGGTGTCTGCTGGTGGGTGGGTGTGGGTTGTCTACTGGTGGGTGGGTGTTGGGTGTCTGCTGGAATGTGGGTGTAGGGCCTCAACCGGATGGTTGATGGGGGGGGGGGGCCTTAACCGGCTGGTGGGTAGGGGGCCTCATCCGGTTGGTTGATGGGAGGCCTCAGCCGATGAGTGGATGGGGGGGGGGCTCAGCTGATGGGTGGATGGGGGGCCTCAACCGGTTGGTGGGTAGGGGGAGCCTCATCCGGTTGGTGGATGGGGGGGGGCCTCAGCCGATGGGTGGATGGGGGGGGGGCTCAGCTGATCGATGGATGGGGGGCTTCAACCGGTTGGTGGGCAAGGGGGGGGGGGCCTCATCCGGTTGGTGGATGGGGGAGGGGGCCTCAGCCGATGGGTGGATGGGGGGGGGGGGGCTCAGCTGATGGGTGGATGGGGGGCCTCAACCGGTTGGTGGATGTAGGACTTCAGTCGTTTGGTGGCGAATATTGTACACAACATAGAAAAGTGGAGAGGTCAATAATGAATGTGTCCTTTTTCCATAAAGTAACTCTAAGACGAGCTATTCAACTTCAATTGTTAGTGTAATGGACACAAACTGATACTGATCTCCCGAGTCGCTTACTTGAAGCTTACTTGAAGCACCGAGAACTACCTCACAAACGCTTCAACTCACAAGATTATTGTCTGGATTGGTCAAGCCACGTGATAGTGATCGTCAGATAATTCCCAGACTTCATGTCTGCTTTACCGCACTGTTTCATTTCCGGTTCTCGACGATGTTCGCCGTTGGTGTCAGATTGTCATCTTGGGAGACGGAGGCTTCTGTCCTGGCATTGAAAGGAAATCAGCTGGCAGCGTCAGGAACGTCTGGCTGGTTGCTGTAAGAGTAATCTGATATTTTCACAACAGTTTACAGACAAGTGGGAGAACACCATCTATCCCGAGTGTGTCCAAAAAACGGGAAACTACCAACGGCGAGTCTGATTAATCTACGGAACTAACAGATTTTATTTGATTGGAACAATTTCACTCAAGCAAGCACTTTCAACCTCGCACTGAAAGACTTGTTTCTGTCTGCTCTTTTTTTTCTCTCTCTATTTCTCCCTCTCATCCTCTGTGTGTGTGTGTGTGTGTGTGTGTGTGTGTGTGTGTGTATGTGTGTGTGTGTGTCTGTGTTTCTCTATGACATAGACATATAGAAATTTTCATTGTGTGTTAGCATGTATCTTACTTTCTGGAACCCTGCTTTTAAAGATTGTGCCATTACTCTATATTTCTGATATAGCTCTTCTGCCATCTAGTCAGAGGCCCCTAATGTTGTACATTGTGTCTATGTCCTAATGTCGTCCCATCTAACACGACCTCAGATTTAATCGCTGCTTTTCCTTTTATTGTGACCATTGTTCCTGCTTTGAAAATATGAAAATACTCCTTCTATTTCTGAACTTCTTCTGTGTATTGTAGCAAACCGTTTTAGTCCACCTTGTTCTTCTTCAGCTACACGCTCTGTATTATCTGCATGATGCAGATTGTTAATCTCATATCTTCCAATTATTATTCTCCACTGCAGATGCTCCACTGATTCTGCTTGTCTTCTGATTGTTCTTTTTAAACTTTACAAGTTTCAATACGTCTGGTGATAGGACACATCTATTTCCTTATTCCTCGTTTTATATTCTTGGCCTTCCTAATTTAATTATTAACATGAATTGTGGCCATAGGTTGCGAATATGTCTCGAAAGCCTCGAAGACCTTTACGATTTAATTTGAATTCACTGTTTGTGTTCGTCATGTCTGTATGTCGAGGTTTGTTGAATGCACTCAATGAAGTACAGAAGCATATGTTTTTGTACTAGGCGGCTTCAATTGAAAACCTTAAGCGTGGGATAGAAATCAGAAAAAACCATGCCTGTGTATTGTAGCTTGTTAGTATGGTTGCTAAGAATGTCAAGAGTGACCTGCACGTGCCGTCGCGGTGCAGACGAACAACGTGACGTCAAAATTGCAGATAAAATATGGCCGACCCACTACTGACATGCACCGAAGAGGAGCAGCGTTCTTTGATCCGTTTCTTGAACAGCGAAGGTGTGAAACCTGTAGACATCTTCGGCGAATGACGGTCCAGTGCAGTGATAAATTCCTTTCACTCCT
This sequence comes from Ariolimax columbianus, assembly GCA_036924085.1. Lineage (NCBI taxonomy): Eukaryota > Metazoa > Mollusca > Gastropoda > Stylommatophora > Arionidae > Ariolimax > Ariolimax columbianus. Next base: position 87,104,761 of record JAVGWX010000010.1, on the reverse strand, counting down.
GCAAGTGTATGAGTGAAGAAGGAAGTGAGTTCTGTGACAGACTGTTCACGACCTGATGAGACACAACGAGTAGTGACCATTTAGCCAAATACAGCCGTTGACAGTCTCGTAAAAAAAACAACGGCCATTGACTGAGAGTCAATCATAAGTCTAAATCCTCTGACAATTCTCCTTGCATTTCACTGCGTGTTCTATTATTCATTTTTCTCATACGACTGCCGATGATGTGGCTCATAACACGAGCTGTTTTCACCACTTTCGTCCTTTGTTTTCTTTGGTAGTGATTTACACATTGATGTCAACATATCCAGTGGGATGTGTCGTCCTGTCTCATAGATGTTGCTTAGAAGCTATGTCAGAGCCTTCATATCAACGTCGTCAATAGACTCTATATAATCTATATACAATAGACTCTCTATACTCCATATAAAATAGACTCTATATAATCTATATACAATAGACTCTCTATACTCTATATACAATAGACTCTATATATAATAGACGATGTTTTCATAAGTGATGTTATCTAAGCCAGGATTTTTTGCCTTGTTTATTGTGTGTCAATGCCTTCTTTTTTCTCCTTTTTAAGGACTGTTGGATTTTCTTTGAAATTAAGTAGCGTGAGCTTCTAGAAATATATGTTGTTGTCCTAAACTTCATTGACGCATTCTGACTCTCTGTCCAGAATGTTATTTATTTCTGTTAACATTTCTTTTAAATAAGTTTATTTTCTATTAACATTTTTTTTATGTTAAACATTTCATTCTATTAACATTTCTTTATGTCAAACATTTCTTTCTAATAACTTTCTTTCTATTAACGTTTTTTTATGTTAAACCTTTCTTTCTATTAACATTACTTAATGTTAAACATTTCTTTCAATTAACCTTTCTTTCTATTAACTTTTCTTTCTATTAACCTTTCTTTCTATTAACCTTTCTTTCTATTAACATTTCTTTATGTTAAACATTTCTTTCTATTAACATTTCTTTATGTTAAACGTTTCTTTCTATTAAACTTTCTTTCTGTTAACATTTTTTCCGTTAAACATTTCTTTCTAGTAACTTTCTCTCTGTTAACATTTCTCTTTGTTAACATTTTTTTCTATTAACATTTCTTTCTTTCAAGATTTCTTTCTGTTAACATTTCTTTCTATTAACATTTCCATATGTTAACATGTCTTTTTATTAACAATTCTTTGTATTAACATTTCTTTCTAATAACATTTTTTTATTAACAATTCTTTGTATTAACATTTCGTTCTAATAACATTTTTTTATATCAAGATTTCTTTCTGTAAACAGTTCTTTCTATTAACATTTCCATCTGTTAACATTTCTTTTTACTAATAATTCTTTCTATTAACCTTTACTTTCTATTAACATTTCTTTCTATCAAGATTTCTTTATGTTAACATTTCTTTCTATTAACATTTCAATCTGTTAACATTTCCTTTTACTAACAATTCTTTCAATTAACATTTCTCATTATTACGAATTCAGAAGATGAATTGAAAATGACATTTGAACACTGCTTGTTCACAAAACTTTTATTTTCTATTTTACATTTAGCTCCAATAACATTATTTAGTTCCTTATCGATATTTGAAGCCTTTTATATTGTCATTTTTGAAAAGGAAGACTAATATCTGGTCAGGCACAACATACTGATCAGACATGTTAGTCAAGGTCAGGCACAACATACTGATCAGACATGTTAGTCAAGGTCAGGCACAACATACTGATCAGACATGTTAGTCAAGGTCAGGCACAACATACTGATCAGACATGTTAGTCAAGGTCAGGCACAACATACTGATCAGACATGTTAGTCAAGGTCAGGCACAACATACTGATCAGACATGTTAGTCAAGGTCAGGCACAACATACTGATCAGACATGTTAGTCAAGGTCAGGCACAACATACTGATCAGACATGTTAGTCAGGGTCAGGCACAACATACTGATCAGACATGTTAGTCAAGGTCAGGCATAATATACCGACCAAGACCCTCATCTCGGCTTCCTCGTAACCCTCCCTGAAAACGGGATGTTTTCATGGCAACCTGGCTAATGAGGTAAGGGATCGATGTATTCACCGTAGTAGTGAGAGATACGAGGATAAACCAAGCATAGCGCAGCTACCTGGAGGACCCTGGCCCATCTTCATCAGCATGCTCGAGCTATGAGGAAAGCTACGACAACCCGTCACTTAACGTCCTTTTTAGGAAGGACGCACAAAAGAGTAACCTACTCATTGTGGTCACTCAACAACAACAACAACATTTTGTCATTTTCTGCCAATCGGTAACAGAATGTCGTCAGTCAGCCATTTACTTCTCTTAGGTTGCTATTTTGATGTTGTGGTTGCTGTGTAAAGCTCATGACGTGTAACTGTACTCTCGTGTGCGAGCTGAGACGGGCGTTAGTTGGCGAGTTGTAGTAGTTTATCTCACATCCCGAGCGTGTTGATGAAGATCGACCGATGTTCCTCAAGCGGTTATGCTATGCTTGGCTTTATCTTTGTGTCACTAACTGTTGCACGGACCACGTCATCCCCCATTGCGTTAGACAGAGTGTCATGAAATATTCGGTTTCCATGGAGAAGTGAAGTGCGGTCTAGGTCAATATGTTTTGCCTGACTGTGACTAATTTTGTCCGATCACCATGTTTTGCCTGACTGTGACTAATTTTGTCCGATCACCATGTTTTGCCTGACTGTGACTAACTTTGTCCGATCATCATGTTTTGTCTGACCCTGACTAACTTTGTCCGATAAGTATGTTTTGTCTGACTCTGACTAACATTTTCCTATCAATTGCTTTGCCCTATCCTGACCGTCTTCTATCTCACCCCTATTTTTGGTGAAACGTTATGTGTTCTGTACAAAGGACTAGTGACATTTCTCATTGATGGAAAACCATTAAACGCAAGAGAGAAGCCATGTTCTTAATTGTATGATTGTTTTAAAGAAACAGATTTAGAATTAAAAAGCAAGTTGCGTACAAAAAAATTATAAATTGGTCAATAATATCGTACACATACAATACACTATGCATAGATTGTTCGAATGGTTATAGTAAATTATAATTATTTCGACTCTCTATTAATTTATTAAAATTAAATGCTGTTCTTATTGTGTCCACTTTTCTGTGGCTGTTCTGGGAACTGAGCTTGTACATTGCACGATGACTGCATAAGCTTTTCTTCTGAGTTCTTACTCGACCTGTACTTCTACAGGGGCATCTGCCTGTGCAGGTCCCAGCTCTGGTATGTGCTGGATGTAGCAGCGTGAAAGATTTTCTGCTTAGCGGGCTAGGCTTAAGCAGCTTAATACTCCGCTGCGTTGGTGCAATCGCTTACGGAGGATGGTTAACAGTGGTGCGAGTTCATCTTAATAGACTCAATCACTGGAGCAAAGTAGACCCGAAGCCTCTTAGGCGCCATTTATGCTGCTCTAAACAAACCACCTAACCATGCCATAAGCTACTGTTTTTATTCTTAAGTCATATCACTCTTTCCATAGGATCCCGGCAATAGAATGTAATGATAGTTTTAGTTAATTCCGATGAACAAAATCCTCCAAAGACATCTGAGTGCACTTGACAATGTCTGCGATAGATATGATATGAGGATTAGTACAGCAAAGACTTACGCAATGAAAATCAGTAGAATAGAGACAACACTAAACATACAGATATAAAGTACAGAGCTTAAACAAGTCAGTGAATTCAAATACTTGGGCAGCAAAATGGAAGGCTAAATAGAAATGTGGAATCAAAACACAAAAAGCTATTGCGATTTCCTATCAGCTCTCACCATTACTAAGACACAAACACATTCCAAAGTAGACAAAGAGACAGCTGATAAATAGTATTTTTATACCAACTCTATGCTACTGGTGTCAGACATGGACTCTTCTCAAGACACAAGAAAGAAAAATCATGATGTGAAATGAGGTGTTTGAGAAGGGCTGTCGGGGTCATAAGGCTGTCGGGGTCATAAGGCTGTCGGGGTCATAAGGCTGTCGGGGTCATAAGGCTGTCAGGGTCACAAGGCTGTCGGGGTCATAAGGCTGTCGGGGTCATAAGGATGTCGGGGTCACAAGGCTGTCGGGGTCATAAGGCTGTCGGGGTCACAAGGCTGTCGGGGTCATACGGCTGGACAGATTAAGAAACGAAATAATCATAGAGACTGGGGTGCAACAACATGTATGGAATACATGGAGAAGCAGAGAATAAAATGGTTCGGACACCTGATAGAATGCAACCAAAGTTACCAGCTGCTCGTATCTACAATACCTGACATCAGGTACGCAGATCAAGAGGCAGACCACGTAAACGATGGATAGATGGCGTTAGTGAGACACCGAAGAAACACGGAATGACAACAACATCGGTGACAAAGAGGGCACACGACATAAAATACACCTTCCTACGTCGTCTAACGACAAAAGTGGATAGAAGATGATGATAGTTTTAGTTGTACAATTTTACACGAAAATATCTTAACATGACCCCGTTCTGTGTCAACTTGTATGGCCAGACTAGAAGAAGTATATAACACAACTGATCTGCTCATGTAAAACCTACAGGAATTGGTCTCAATTATAATCATATTAGAGAGACGCCAAGGACTGGTGGCCTCATTTTTGTGGGCATACATCTATCCTTTGAAGCCGTGGAAGACCACGGGAATGACGTCATAGCTTTTATAAGAATTAAACTAGTTTAAAAGTGCTTGTATTGTTCACTGAGGAGCAATGGCGTTACTACTAAAACATTACAACATTACACACAATCTAGATCAAGAACAACAGTGTGCCACGAGGGCTGTGTTAATGTGATGCTTCACCATCTCCGCGACAATCTGTCGTCGGATCACTTCGGATATTTTTTTGTTTTCCAATCCATCATGTCATGCCATCCATTAACCTTTCCCCGATCTCTTTCGTCTTCTATGACCGGTGTCGACCTTTCTCAATGCGACGCTGGAGTTTTCCAACTTCCCATTTGCCAATGTATTGAACTGAAGTTTATATAGACATGGGGTTTTCCCGATGGAAACACCTATCAGTTGATGTTTCGATATACTTCCCAGGGGCGTATATGCTGCTCCTTGCTGCCTAAATCTGGGCCGAAATGCTCTTCTGCGATTTGTAATTTAGTTTAACACATTACCAGAGCTGAGCTCAGCTGAGTCCTGGAGGAGTGAATCTGTGGACAATGGTGAATGGTGTAATAAGTAGATCAGATTGTGAATGGTGTAATAAGTAGATGAGGTTGTGAATGGTGGTATAACTAGATTAGATGATGAATGGTGTAATAAGTAGATAAATTGTGAATAGTGTTATAACTAGATTAAATGGTGAATGGCGTTATAAGTAGATTAGATGATGAATGGTGTTATAACTAGATTAGATGATGAATGGTGTTATAACTAGATTAGATGATGAATGGTGTTATAACTAGATTAGATTGTGAAGGGTGGTATAAGTAAACTATGTGGTTTTCCATATCATGCGCTCTAAAATCACCAAATGTATACCTTCATACAACTGGTTGTCTATCGCAAGTCTTCACGTCCCTCGTTCAATAAATTCCGTATTATATCTGCAAGTCATGACGTCACTCTGCCACTGTCTTGGAGACAATACACGTTTTGTTTGTCTTCACCGCAATAACACCAAGCAGACTGCATTATTTTTAATTTACATTGCACATAACAAATCTAGTTCTTCATTGTCTATTCGAAGTCTTATTATATCTCTTCACTTGATCTCATCTTAGCAAAGACTACATCATATTTTCTTAAGTTCATGTTAAAGGATGTCAATGTTTGTAAGGACGATTATTACTGATAGATAATCTTAAAACAATGCTTTCTTGTCTCTGGCATTTCATATTTGTTTTCCATAATGGTTATTATAGCTGTTTTGAGTGTTTCTGTATCATTTATGACTACATTACGCGCAATTGCAAATATATGAATGATAATTGCAACAAATATATAACATGATAATTGCAACAAATATATAACATGATAACTGCAACAAATATATAACATAATAACTGCAACAAATATATAACATAATAATTGCAACAAATATATAACATGATAACTGCAACAAATATATAACATGATAACTGCAACAAATATAACATGATAACTGCAACACATATATAACATGATAGTTGCAACAAATATATCACATGATAGCTGCAACAAATATATAACATAATAACTGCAACAAATATATAACATAATAATTGCAACAAATATATCACATGATAGTTGCAACACATATATAACATGATAACGGCAACAAATATATAACATGATAACTACAACAAATATATAACATAATAACTGCAACAAATATATAACATAATAACTGCAACAAATATATAACATGATAACTGCAACAAATATATAACATGATAACGGCAACAAATATATAACATGATAACTACAACAAATATATAACATGATAACGGCAACAAATATATAACATGATAACTGCAACAAATATATAACATGATAACTGCAACAAACATATAACATGATAACTGCAACAAATATATAACATGATAACTGCAACAAATATATAACATGATAACTGCAACAAATATATAACATAATAACTGCAACAAATATATAACATGATAACTGCAACAAATATATAACATGATAACTGCAACAAATATATAACATGATAACTGCAACAAATATATAACATGATAACGGCAACAAATATATAACATGATAACTGCAACAAATATATAACATGATAACTGCAACAAATATATAACATGATAACTGCAACAAATATATAACATGATAACGGCAACAAATATATAACATGATAACTGCAACAAATATATAACATGATAACTGCAACAAATATATAACATGATAACTGCAACAAATATATAACATGATAACGGCAACAAATATATAACATGATAACTGCAACAAATATATAACATGATAACTGCAACAAATATATAACATGATAACTGCAACAAATATATAACATAATAACTGCAACAAATATATAACATGATAACTACAACAAATATATAACATGATAACTGCAACAAATATATAACATGATAACTGCAACAAACATATAACATGATAACTGCAACAAATATATAACATGATAACTGCAACAAATATATAACATGATAACTGCAACAAATATATAACATAATAACTGCAACAAATATATAACATGATAACTGCAACAAATATATAACATGATAACTGCAACAAATATATAACATGATTACTGCAACAAATATAACATGATAACTGCAATAAATATATAACATGATAAATGCAACAAATATATAACATGATAACTGCAACAAATATATAACATGATAAATGCAACAAATATATAACATGATAACTGCAACAAATATATAACATGATAACTGCAACAAATATATAACATGATAACTGTAACAAATATATCCCATGATAGTTGCAACAAATATATCCCATGATAGTTGCAACAAATATATAACATGATAGTTTCTTGCTTGCCTACTTAACGTACAGGTGACGCAGGAGTAGCTGTAATATATGTGGTGCTATTATTAATGTTATTATTGTTGTTACATTTATACACGTACATTTTTTTCCTCCGAAGAATATCTTGGGCTATGCCCATAAGATGCATGTCAGGCAATGTTGGGCTCTATTCTACATAGAACTGCATGGTATGCATTAAAACAGATACCTTCTACGTAGCATTTAAGGATGCACACTGCTAACATTTGTTTAAGGATTCACTTGAAGGTTTCCACTTTAGTGTCACTTTGGTTAGACAGTTTTCTCTCACATAAAAAATCTCGGACAACAGCCATAAAATATCCAATTCCAGCCTAACCTCGCTGGGATTGGGCAATTGATTGAATTAGAGTTAGTAAAGGCAAGACAGCGAGAAGGGAAACTCGTCACCCCACTTTACGAAAGATGAGACGTCGTTCAATAAAGTCCGACACTTCATCTCCGACTGCGGTGCCTGGTCTCATTTGATATTTAGGTTTCAGAAGTGAGCTTTGCCGGCGGGCGCTGAGAGTTTGAGATGATGACAAGTCAGTAATGGAATATCGCGACTAACAAAGTGTGAGCATTATGCCAGGCTGACCTTGGCAAAGGCCATGGGAACTGGCTGATGTTAAGTCTATGGACCAGAGTTGGCAGATGGGAGTGGAGTGGTAGCCTTATATAGTGGAGGGTTGATATAAGAATAGTATTATAGTATGAGAACATTATTATATAAGGATAGTCTGATGTAAGTCTAATACGATGAATTGATATAATAGACTGTCTCATCTAATGGAGTCAAGGACAATAGTAGTATATGATAGACTGGCTCGTCTAATGTGATGAGTCAAAGACAATAGTAATATATGATAGACTGGCTCGTCTAATGTGACGAGTCAAGGACAAGAGTAGTATATGATAGACTGGCTCGTCTAATGTGACGAGTCAAAGACAATAGTAATATATGATAGACTGGCTCGTCTAATGTGACGAGTCAAGGACAAGAGTAATATATGATAGACTGGCTCGTCTAATGTGACGAGTCAAAGGCAAACGCCGTGTGTGCATGAATAGAATAAAGGCTTTTACTGTTGTACCGAACTATCGTATCAATTCAGTTCGATTCAACCTGCTGCCTTGCAGGTTTGGCCGTCAGGTCGGTTGGGGACAACCAAAGGCTAAGGATGCGAACCTGAAGAAAATGCTTGCTGAAAAGGGAAGTGTTGGGCTGTAAGGTGCAAATAAAACAGCTCGCTGCTGCAAACCACGACACTACGTATCTCATCCAAGGATTATCAAGGACCCGGACTATACTGATGAACGAAGAAGAAGAAGAATTCCATTCAGCTCAAGTGCCGTCCCCCCAATGCAAGTTTGCTGCAATGCATCTCCAACATCTCCTGGTGGTACATACATATAGACTGTTTCCCGTCCATTCTTTTAGGTTATCCTCTCACCGGTAGAACTGCAAACATTGTGCTTGTCAGACTTAAACCGTTGCTGTCATTACGGTTTGTAGAAGAGTGTCATGTCTTTTCATGTTTTTCAACAGTTCTCATTTCACCCTAAATTTCCTCTTGACATCCAATTTGTTAACTTTTGTTTCTAAGAAATGTGACCCATTTTCCCAATTCATATCGCCATGAATTCTACTCTATCGTATAACTGCATATACGTTGTTCAAATTTCCAGATTATCCTGATTATCATCGTAACCGATGAGGAACACTTAGCCAACAATCACTGATAGCTAAATACGCTAATCCGAGCCCTGCCTTGGCTGCTGCACTTAGTACAAGGAAATAGTCTTGTTTATGTCTTACCGACTTGTGCCGTTATTGGAGACCGTAGTTTTCTGCCCAGGAACAGATGTTTCGCTGAAGTTGTCATCCATAACGATTTGGAATATCGGCAACATTTCCGGTCGGCCACGGTTGCGAAAGCCCGAACGTCGTGCGTTTTAGGCGCACATGGGTAGTTGGTCAGGATGCATTCTCATTAGGTGACCGAACCAATTGATGCTCTCTTCATCGATATACTCAGATTACGGTCTTGCTTCAATTATTCTTCTCACATCTCCATTGCGCGTTCCGTCTCTCCTAGTTACGTTGATTGTTTTCCGAAAGGCATCTCATCTCACATGTCGTGATCTTTCTCTCTAGAGTTTTTGTTAAAGTCCACGTTTTGCGCTGGTAACAGAGAGTTTGGCATGGATATAATGTTGATCAGCATTATTTTTGTGGACATGTTTATGTTAAGGTGTTTCAATAATGTTGACAGTTGGTATGCAATCGCATTAGCTTTTTGGCCCCTGATCTCAATCTGTCTATCTAAACTCCATCCTGTGTGAAATCACTGCCAAAGTACTTGAACTCCCGCACTTGTTTGATCTTGGTTCCGTTTACTATAATCATGTTTTCAGGCGATCTGCTTATCTGCATAGTTTCTGTTTTGGATGTCTTAATGTCATATTGTATCTTTCACACACAGAGTTGAGAGCAGTCAGATGTTACTGCAGATCATCTTCACCCTCGTAAAGTAGACATTGATCATCTGCAAAAAGGAGTTATTTAACCGATCAGTCTCTGTCCTTTCTTCCTTTGAATTTCGTGGCAAATGCTCCAATTTGGCCTCCAGCGTTATTCTTATATATGTTGAAGAGTAGGGGCGACAACACACACCCTTGTCTCACCCCGGTTGTTATCTCCCTTGTTTCGGTCAGATCATCTGTTGTTCTTACCACACTTTGACACCCGTGGGACAGTTCTCTAATATTATCTAATAGCTGCCCCTGTACTTCGTGGTCGTCTAGGATGACCCATAGTTTATTTCTGTCTACTCTATCGAAAGCCTTTTCTTGATCTATGAAAGCTACGTTGATATTCCGATCGTATTCGATGTTTGTTTCGGTTAGTTGTCTCATGGTGAATATAGCGTCTGTGCAGCTCCTACCTCCTTGGAAACCAAATTGAGCCCCACTCAGCTGTGGTTTGTGGATCGGCCGAATTCTCTGCTCGAGGATTTTCGTGTACAGTTTCCCTGTGTGATTTAGAAGCGATATCCCCCGGTAGGTTTCGCACTCGTTTCTGTTGCCTTTGTTTTTCCAGATTAGCACATTGATTGCTTTCTGCCAGTCTTCAGGGACTCTACTTTGCTCCCAAACTGTTGAGAATATTCTATGTAACCATTTTACTCCTAGGTATCCACCAGCTTTAATAGTCTCGCATGTTATTCCGTCCGCACCTGCAGCTTTAGGATTTGGGATTTGTTTAAGGACTTCCTCAATATCCTGGATTAATATTTTGGACTCTGCTTTTCCTGTTTAAACTCGTATTAGTGGGAGTGTCTCCGCGTATGAGTGGGAGTGTCCCCGCGTATGAGTGAGAGTGTCTCCGCGTATGAGTGGGAGTGTCCCCGCGTATGAGTGGGAGTGTCTCCGCGTATGAGTGGGAGTGTCTCCGCGAATGAGTGGGAGTTGTCTCCGCGTATGAGTGGGAGTGTCTCCGCGTATGAGTGGGAGTGTCCCCGCGTATGAGTGGGAGTGTCTCCGCGTATGAGTGGGAGTGTCTCCGCGAATGAGTGGGAGTTGTCTCCGCGTATGAGTGGGAGTGTCTCCGCGTATGAGTGGGAGTGTCTCCGCGAATGAGTGGGAGTGTCTCCGCGAATGAGTGGGAGTGTCTCCGCGAATGAGTGGGAGTGTCTCCGCGAATGAGTGGGAGTGTCTCTGCGTATCATTCGTATGTAGGAGCTATAGGAAACACTCTCTCTATCGTGTCTTCCTTTTTCTGGATCGAAAATGGGTGTCCCGTGTTTGTCGTTTATAATTGTGGAAATAGTACTCCCCGTTTAACCGGGCTGGTTGATTTTTGTGCACACAATCCTCGACGGTGCGAATGTTCCATGCACCAAATACAACTAGCACTGTCATTGTGCACTCTCATAGTAGACAGTGGTGTAACTAACGTGAAAATAAGACAAAGTGATATGCACGTGAATTTTATTATAGCCAAGAAGTGTTGCGCACGTCAGCCTCACTCTCTCGTCCTCAACTACCCTGATTCAGTGGCAAGATATATTCAAAGAGACACAGCACAGAAGAGGAGGCAGATTTTCCTTAAGGTTTGATGGGGTTTTTTCCGAAGCCTTTCCTACCATCAGGTATTCCAGAGAGCAAAGGGAGCATAAATAAAACTGCTGAGGCTACTAGCCTCTACCAAATTGTATCATACATACATAATTCTGCATGCGTGAAACCCGCACCCTACAGGAGGCAGCTGAGGCAGTCCAACCAAATTGTGATGATGTGCCTGAAACAAAAACAAAGTTGCAAGAAGTGTTTTCTGTGAATTGTACTAGAGCTCATCAATTCCTCGCCGAGAGTCATGTGTGGAATACGTTATGAGCGCGCATACCTCTATATTGTCAATGAAGGTCATTCAGTCGACGTCATCATTTTAAAACAAATGAAGTATACAACTACACATGTATGGACAATTAGTACTGACCAGACGCCAAATGAAACATAGACTGTTCCTTTTAGTGAGCATTGGGCGTGATATATAATGGAAACCAACAATTTAGGTCCAAAAACATCCATACTCATAGCGAATATTTCCTAATTGGTCCATCCAAAATGCAGAAACCACCCGGCACCCACCACTACTCTAACGTCATTCATAGTGGCATACCATACACTATGGCTGAGTACATTTACCACATGGTGGTTTGTATCTTAAAGTTGGGACTTAGTTTTCTAGATGGGAGTTCCTGCGCAGAAGTAAACAGAAGTCCGCAGACCCAAAATTTCAAAGTATTTTTTCGAAGAATTGTTACAGACAATGCAAGGCTTGATAGAGACAATGAAACCAGATGTCAGAACTTCTCTTCTGTGACTTATCAATTGACAGCACCTCTTAACACCGTTCAGTCAGTTTGGCTAGAAAACAATAACATATAAGCTGTACATTTACATCAACTGCGTGTTCCAATGTCCGAATTTGTTCTAATCCGAGGAACAGAGGAAGAATACAACGTGTGAAGTCAAAGTTTCATCAAGAGAGGTAACAGGAGAAATAAGGACATTAACAATATGGAGAGAGCGACCTTCAACAGGAGAAATGAGGACATTAACAATATGGAGAGAGCGACCTTCAACAGGAGAAATGAGGACATTAACAATATGGAGAGAGCGACCTTCAACAGGAGAAATAAGGACATTAACAATATGGAGAGAGCGACCTTCAACAGGAGAAATGAGGACATTAACAATATGGAGAGAGCGACCTTCAACAGGAGAAATGAGGACATTAACAATATGGAGAGAGCGACCTTCAACAGGAGAAATGAGGACATTAACAATATGGAGAGAGCGACCTTCAACAGGAGAAATGAGGACATTAACAATATGGAGAGAGCGACCTTCAACAGGAGAAATAAGGACATTAACAATATGGCGAGAGCGACCTTCAACAGGAGAAATGAGGACATTAACAATATGGAGAGAGCGACCTTCAACAGGAGAAATAAGGACATTAACAATATGGAGAGAGCGACCTTCAACAGGAGAAATGAGGACATTAACAATATGGAGAGAGCGACCTTCAACAGGAGAAATGAGGACATTAACAATATGGAGAGAGCGACCTTCAACAGGAGAAATAAGGACATTAACAATATGGAGAGAGCGACCTTCAACAGGAGAAATAAGGACATTAACAATATGGAGAGAGCGACCTTCAACAGGAGAAATGAGGACATTAACAATATGGAGAGAGCGACCTTCAACAGGAGAAATGAGGACATTAACAATATGGAGAGAGCGACCTTCAACAGGAGAAATGAGGACATTAACAATATGGAGAGAGCGACCTTCAACAGGAGAAATAAGGACATTAACAATATGGAGAGAGCGACCTTCAACAGGAGAAATGAGGACATTAACAATATGGAGAGAGCGACCTTCAACAGGAGAAATGAGGACATTAACAATATGGAGAGAGCGACCTTCAACAGGAGAAATGAGGACATTAACAATATGGAGAGAGCGACCTTCAACAGGAGAAATAAGGACATTAACAATATGGAGAGAGCGACCTTCAACAGGAGAAATGAGGACATTAACAATATGGAGAGAGCGACCTTCAACAGGAGAAATGAGGACATTAACAATATGGAGAGAGCGACCTTCAACAGGAGAAATGAGGACATTAACAATACGGAGAGAGCGACCTTCAACAGGAGAAATGAGGACATTAACAATATGGAGAGAGCGACCTTCAACAGGAGAAATGAGGACATTAACAATATGGCGAGAGCGACCTTCAACAGGAGAAATAAGGACATTAACAATATGGAGAGAGCGACCTTCAACAGGAGAAATGAGGACATTAACAATATGGAGAGAGCGACCTTCAACAGGAGAAATGAGGACATTAACAATACGGAGAGAGCGACCTTCAACAGGAGAAATGAGGACAATAACAATACGGAGAGAGCGACCTTCAACAGGAGAAATGAAGATATTAAAAGGATGGAGAGAGCGACCTTCAACAGGAGAAATGAAGACATTAAGAGGATGGAGAGAGCGACACGTTATGTTAAATACATTTCAAGAAAGAAAATACGTTGGTCAAGACATTTCATGAGAATGCAGTTTGATCAACTCCCACTGCGCACTTATAACGCAAGAAGATCTAGCCTCAAGACAGGGCAGATTGATAGATGAGAAAAGTGAAACGTTTCAACACGAGGGACAATAACCGATGTAACATTTGTGGCACATCATTACCTTCAGTCACTCATATTTACTCATTCCCTTCATTACCTTCAGTCACTAATGTTTACTCATTCACTTTTTATCTTCAGTCACTCATATTTACCCATTCACGTATTGACCTTCAGTCACTCATGTTTTCTCATTCACGTACTGACCTTCAGTCACTCATGACTTATTGTCTTTCCTTCATCGATATTATGCAATGCACTCGCTCAACCTCCACTATTACATTTTTCTGTAACACTCAATCTGTAGTTCACATTCACGTGTCCTCATCCATTTCACTTCCAACATTCACAATTAGCTAAAAAGGAAATGTGTATCCATCATTCTCTGCTTTCTTGCCTACTTCAATTTCTCTCCCATCATTCATGCTTTCTTGCCTACTTCAATTTCTCTTCTATCATTCACGTTTTCTTGTTCATTTGCCATTCACACTTCTATCATTCATGAATTCTTCAACTTTCTACCACGCATGCAGATGGTTTCAGTGCTTTATGTAATGGCTAAACCTCATAGTCCCACCCAGAGTTGTTCTCTTTTCATATTTGAGTGCTCTTAACAAATACACCACTCTCTTACTGCCGCAGTCAGATTTCTCTAAATAAACGTTCCTTATCAAGAAATTCTGAAATAGTACAGCCGCAAATCTATACCTTAGGGACACAGAGATTGTGATAAGGTCTGAACATAATGGTGACATCCCAGAACGGTCTCACGCTATAAGCTTCACGTCGCGTACATAATGTATATACCTTATTTGACACAGTTATTGACTGGAGTTCAGATTTATTAGTAGTATTACTTGTGTTGCTATTAGTACCGTTTTTATTATTTATAAATTTAAACTGTTATTACTGACAATAAAAGTGATTCCTCCAACGCAAATATATTCGTTAATACGTCCGTAGCAGTTCTTGTCATATGAAACAGTTTATCAATTTGAAACATCACTCTACTTACTTACTTACTTTCCGTGTCCATACAGCATATCACACAGCATCCGTCCAGTATTCAGCAACTTGAACTGCCTTGTCGTTCGCCTCCATCATGTCGTTCATGTCACAGATTTCAGGAAGGTTGGGGCAGGTCATCAGATGATCTTGGTCCTGAACTGCGCCGCATTCACATGTGTCGACATCTGAGTATCCCCATTTCTTCAAATTCACTCTGCATCTTGAGACACCAGTTCGAAGTCTGTTCATTGCCTTCCACACAGCGTAGGGCAGGTGGTGTCCAGGCGCAGCATCTTCCTTGAGCTCTATCCATGGATCCTGCATTGTTTTGCGTCACCTCTCGATGCGTCGACCTTCCGGGCTTGTCTGGATAGTCTCTGTCGATTTCAAGAAGCTGTGTCTTGATTTAAGTCTTGTGGCTTGTTCGTAATGGCCAAAAATCGGGTGTCTAGGGTCGTTTTCCTGTTTCCCTCGTTCGATTTCCGCAGCTACACCTCTTCTTATATCAGGTGGTACAATGCCAATTAAGGGATATATTTTGTTTGTGGGGGTGGGTTTAAGGCACCCTGACACTATCCTGCCCATCTCGTTCACTGCTGTATCAACTTGTTTTGCATGAGCTGAGTTTTTCCAGACTGCGTTGCGGAAAGGCACAGGGCAATCGCTGATGTGCGTAAGACTGATGGCTGAGCACCCCATAGGGACATGAAAGAAGCATCCACGTTTGGCGTCCTCTGGAAACAACTATCAGTTGACTAATTCTTTCAGCTCCAAACCACCATGAATCACTTTACTACTAACATGTCTTCAACCAGTCTATATTTACTGTGTGGATTATATGGGCTTTAATCCTTCTTCACTAACGTTACCCTTGTCATGCCAAAACACAGCGCTAAAAAGCCAGAAAAACACTGAGCTTAATGACTTAAGAGCAGCACTCTGCAAACTGTGCTCACAGTCCACACCAAAAAGGGTAGTGGTACAGTGGGTTCCGTCACACTGCAACATCCAAGGCAACGAGGAGGCAGACAGACTGGCAAAAGAAGGTGCAAGACTACCACAAACAGATACCAGTATCACGTACGAAGAGTCAAAACGGCTTATCAAAGCCAGGTACATGACCAAATGGGAAACCGAACATACTGGTTACACCAAAAACGATGCCTATTACCAGTTGAACCGAAGAGAGCAGGTCGTTGTCTTCAGACTTCGCACTGGCCACAACAGACTGAGGTACCACCTATTCAACAAATTGAAGATATGGTGTACCGACGAATGCCCGTGCGGTACTGGTAAAATGACCACTGAACATCTGCTGCAGAACTGCCCGACATACGAGGATCAGAGAGAGCAGATGTGGCCATTGCCAGTGGAACTGCAAGACAAGCTCTATGGTAGTGGCGAGAGTCTCAGGATGACCGCCGCTTTTTTCGAAAAAATAATGGTTACTGTCTGACTGTGTACGCAGAAGAAGAAGAAGAATACCAAAACATGAGAAAACACTGAAGCTTCTTCTGTCAAAATAAAAACACATGGCAATTATTTATTTTGCATAATTTAGCATTTAACTATATGAAAAGTTTGTCACAATCTACCAGATGACAACTCTGGATTTATACAACGCGGTTATGTCTTCCATCACTGTATTATTTAACCATTTCAAACTGAGTTAGATCCAAGTATCTTGTTATTTTGTGGACTTCTTCTCTGGTGACGTATCTTGCCTCTGACAGTCTGCAGCCTCTGTCCGTCTGGTGTTCACTGTGGAATTCAAGCGTGTCCCAAACGAGCGATGTGAGCGTGCTCCCCGTGGGGGTTATTGTAGACCATAATTACTCTGACTTGGGTTTTTGGACCCCAGGTGCCAGTGAAATATCTTACTTTACACCTGGGGGCTCTAGCCTACCCCTCTGACTTATTTGACAAAGACAGCGTGCAAGACAGTTTGTCTGGGGGTTCTAGCCGACCCCTCTGACTAATTTAACAAAGACAGCGTACAAGACAGTTTGTCAAGGGGCTCTATTCTGCTACTTCTCTAACGAATCCCTCTCAGTCGCTGGGGTCAGTTTACCGTCCTATCATCAGGTAAAAGTGCGATGCCCATGGAATTCGCAGAGGAAAAAACCTCTCGGTCATCTCCCTTGTTCTGCATCGCGTTGCAGTCTTTATTGGCCCATCATGTTCCTCCCTATCTAAAATGGCCACTGGTCACGAGTTACTTCTATATCTAACCCCTTGACCAGCCAGTAGCCAGTGTCACTGCTCTGCCTAATCGCATGTCAATAAGTCAAGTTATCCCTTTCTGAAGCCCCTACCAACTCTCCTGTGTTGTCTTGTCCCACTACCAATCTCACTGTGACCGCTTGTCACCAAATCATACGTAGCTCAAATCTGCTATCAATTTACAAATGTCCTTCTAAACATTAGCGCCAGGACGGAACTAAGCCTCTACCAAATCGTTCTGCTTCTATTAGCCCCTGCAACATTGGCGACAGGCTAACGCTTGCCCCATTCCTCTGAATTGATTTGCCCCTACTAAAAATCTTACACTTAATGCACCTTTAGCACTATCCCCCTGGACGGTGATAATAATTAAAATAATTCTGGTCATCTAAGTTTTCCCTGTCTCAATTAGCCGGCGTTGTCAGAACTAACACATGTTCTGAATTACGCCTGAACCTTCTCACACCTACACCAAAACATGCTTCCATTGTCTAAGCCACCGTTACCTTTCAGTAGCCAAGTTGAACGTTATATACCTCATGCTTCATACATGACATTTTCACATTTACCTTACACTAACACTATCACACAGTACCTGGTGGCACTGACACTACATTTCACACATACATGACAGTAGCACCGTCACACTTATATTACATATATAATAATATAATTATACACAAATCCAAGTACAACTACTACTACTATTAGTATTACTACTACTATTACTACAACTAGTACTACTACTACAACTGCTACAACTGCTACTACTGCTAATATCACTACTATAGCCACCGCTGCTTCTGCCACTACTTCTACTACTACTTCTACTATAACTACTTTTGCTATTTACTGCTACTACTACAACTGCTACTTCTACAACTCCAACTACTTATACTACTACTACTATTACTATTGCTACTTCTACAACTACAATTATTACTACTACTTCTTCTATTACTTCTACTACTATTTATTCTTCTTCCTCTTCTTCTTATTCTTCTTCTTCTTCTTCTTCTTCTTCTTCTTCTTCTGCTACAATTAGTATTACCAATACTACTCCTCATATTACTACCACCTTCACTATTATTACTACTATTACTAATACTACTCTACTGCTACCACTATTACGTCTACTATTGCCGCCAGTACTTCCACTACTACTACTGCTAAAACCACTACTACTACTACTACTACTACTACTGTTGACTCTATTACCATTACTACTGCTACTAATAATAATAATAATAATAACATCATTATTGATGAGGTGTAGGTCATACTTGACTAACAACGAACGAACAGCCTCTTTATATTGATACATTCCAAATATCAAACTTTTAAGACGAAAACAACAGTCTGAGAAGAGCCCTTCCGACTTGTCGAAACTCTGACAGGTGAACTTTCAGGTTTAACAACGGTAGGGCTAATTCTGACAGATATTCTCAGAGATGCATTACACATTTATCGCTAGTCATGACCACTCTCCTGTTGTCTGTTTTGTAATCTGCATGTCAAGTGTGCCTCATTGTTCGGCATTCAGATAATGTTTTTGTTCACTTTGAATCAGTCAAATATGTTCACCGAGTTTAATGTTGTTGACCTCATTTGCCACCAATTTATATTTGTAACACTATAGGCAGGTCTATTTTAATCTCAGTAACACAAGATGAATGCCTCATTGGATATATCTATCCATTCCAAATATTTTACAGACTATCTGGACTTTTATAGGGACGTATTTTCAATGAAATCTCCGCTTGTCATTTTATTCACTTCTAAATTTGAGTAGGATGCGTAACAATTTTATTAACTTTATTAACTAACTAGCAACACCCGCCAATCTAATTGTACAATATCAAATAAATGTTAAAGGACTAACTCCTAAACGCACCGCCTGCCTGCCTCTCCTCTCCAATCCCTTTCGGCCTATGCTTCCGTAACAGTACGCTTAATTTTGTGTAGAAGATGCAATCAAAACTTGTATTTTAATTTTAATGTTCCATGGATAAGGACCCAAAGGAAGAAGCTCTATTTACATATTGGCTTTCCAAGAACGGTGGAATCTCTAATTATTAAAGATACAATGAAAGCAGCTAAACTGACTGCAAATGACGTCCAAATGTTGTTTTAAGACTACCCGTTACTAAGTGACGTCAGTACTATGTAATGTTAACAAATTTGCAATATTAGTTCAGAGAGGAATCCACGATAATTGACAACATATTTGGCACAGGTCCGTCACAAAAGATATGTGCAGAGCTAAACTTAGAGAAGTTTGTAATAATCTTCTTCTTCCTCTTCTTCTTCTTCTTCATCATCTTCTTCTTCTTCTATTTCTTCTTCTTCTTCTTTTTCTACTACTACTACTATTACCATCTACTGCTACTACTACAATTACAACTACTTCTACTGCTGCTACTATTTCTTCTTCTACTTCTATTGCTACTTCTTCAACTATAACTATTTCTACTACTACCACTACTACTATTACAACATCTACTATTATTTCTTCTTCTTCTTTTTCTTCTTCTATTTCTTCTTCTTCAACGTCTACTCCTACTTCTTCTTCTACTTCTTCTTCTACTTCTATTTCCACTTTTATTTCTTCTTCCTCTTCTTCTTCTTCTTCTTCTTCGTCCT